>CM053027.1:602489799-602526392 GCA_028564925.1 Lithobates sylvaticus | reverse complement strand
GGAGAGAGAGGGGAGAGAGAGGGGGAGAGAGAGGGAGAGAGAGAGAGGGTTGGGGAAAGAGAGAGAGAGGTGAGAGAGAGGGGGAGGAGAGGGAGAAGGGGGGGAGAGAGATGGAGAGGGAGAGAGGGGAGAGAGAGGGAGGGGAGAGGGAGGGGTCCATTACTTTCATATCCTACTTTGCCCCACACTATCGATTGTAAGTGTCTGTATATTGTTTTTATTTACCATTATATATTTATCTTTGATTTTACCATGCGATATGATCTGTTCCCTTTTTTCCATTTCTACTACTTGATTATGTTTTTAATCCAGCATGTATAAGATCGCCATCCCTGTGTGCTTTTACACTAATATACACTCCCCGTCCTCGCCACTCCCCCCCCCCCCAAAAGAATTTTATATTGCCTTGACTACCATCCATCATCAGCTTGAAGAAGGAATGCGGCTGTCACGTCAACACAGCCTGTACACTCGTGAAACGCGACGCTTGCCAGTGACGTAATTTCCATGTGCCTGGAACTCACTGCGGACCAAGCCTTGTTTTGAGAATTCTCTCCACTGCAGCCGGCTTTCTCCATCACAGTGGTGTACAGAGACGAACATCCCAGGAGTACTGCACCCAGCACTTAATCGGAGACTGATCTGAGGACACTTGATGGATATCTCACAATTTACATGCCTATGACAACCCTAAAAAATGTGAGTTGCTTATACACATGCTTATAAATAAAATGATCCTGCTAAAAACGACTGCACCCAGAGGCGCCCCTCTCTTGGTTTTTTCTCTTTAGTTACTTGGAACTTGGTTTCAGTTCCCCATCGGAGGCAGTGTGTTGTGGACTTTATTTTACCGCCCCCTAAAATTTCCCTTTAAAAATAGAGAGAGGGGGAAGAGAGAGGGGGTGTCAGACTTCATGCGCCTGACTGGTGAGCCCGATATAGCAGGGGGGAGGCCTCCCGTACGTGTCTGGTTCACGGCCCCTGGAAGTGTGGACAGGAGGCACGGGAGCACAGAGTGGTATGAGAGCCTGGCGGGTCGTTGCTGGGGAGATGGCCCCAGAGACTTGCTGGAGTGGAGTTGGTGGTCACCAGACAATAGAAGGCAGGCAGCAAGTACAGAGCAGGAGCTGACAGGGCACTTCCACGCACAGGCACAGTACAGGGGATTAGGCAAGTTCAAGTCCAGGTCACAGTCAGAGTTGGTAACAGGCGGGCAGCGCGGTACAGTGGAGAAGACAGGTGCAAAGTCAGGGACAGGCCGAGGTCAATAGGCAGGCAGCAGACAGGTAGGTACAGGATCAAGCCGGGAAGTCAGGGGGTCAGAAGGTTCTCAGGAAGCAACGGGTATCAGGACACAGGGAGCTGACGATCGGACAGCACCGAGCGCCCAGTGAGAGCAGCCTAAATAGGCCGATTGGCGCCAAACGCCACGCGCGCACGCGCACCAACGCGCACCCGCACGCACGACCGCGCGCACAGGAGCACAATCATGCACACCCGGACGCACCCGGACACTAGCGCGCACAGGTGCGCGCCCGCGAGCGCCAGCGCGCACCGGCGCACCCCAGGGCGCCCAGCACCATGTCCGCTCGGAGGATCTTCCTGACAGTGCCCCCTCCTTAAGGGCAGCCTCCAGATGCTCATCCGGTACAGTCTATCAGCATGGGTGTTTTTAAAGGTGCTCAGGAGTTCCTCCACGTGTAGGTTGCCTTCTGGTTCCCATGAATTGTCCTCCGGTCCATACCAACTCCACTTGATCAAATACTGGACTTGGTTGGCCCTTTTCCTGCAGTCCAATATTGCTTCCACCTCGAATTCCTCTTCGTTATCCACGATTACAGGTTCAGGTGGGCCCGTGTTACGGCCTGTAAAGGGATTGGGGGTGACAGGTTTCAGCAGGGATACGTGGAAGACTGGATGGATCTTCAGCGAACCGGGTAAATCAAGCTCGTAAGTCACCTCATTAATTTTTCTTTTGAATGGGAAGGGACCCAAGAATTTGGGGCCTAACTTTCTTGAGGGCAAGCCATCTTTAGGTTAATTGTTGAGAGCCAGACTTGGTTACCGAGTACCAGGGTGAGTTCACCTCGCCTCTTCCTGTCGAACATCTTTTTGTTGTACTCCTGGGTTCGGGTCATAGTTTCCTGTAATGCTTTGTTGTTGGTCAGGAAGAAGTCCATTATTTTGGACACTGCCGGGATGGCACACTCGGGTACCGAACCAGGCAGGAAGGATGGGTGGTAGCCATAGTTTGCAAAGAAGGGTGTTTGCTTGATCGCGGAATGCAGGAAGTTGTTATAAGCAAACTCGGCAATAGGCAATAGCGAGGCCCAATCATCTTCATCGAGAAGGCAAAGAAGCAGCGGAGATACTGTTCCAGGGTTTGATTAGTTCTTTCCATCTGCCCATTCGTCTGGGGGTGATAGGCAGACGAAAATGCCAACTCGATCTCCAGAGAACCACAGAGGGCTTTCCAAAACCTGGAGGTAAATTGGACACCGCGGTCAGACACGATGCTCGAGGGGACCCCATGCAGCCTCACTATCTCCTTGATAAAAATCTTTGCCGTTTCCATGGCCGAGGGAGTACCCTTCATGGGCAGAAAGTGAGCCATTTTAGATAACCTGTCGACCACAACGAAAATGGTAGAGTAGCCTTCTGCTAGGGGGAGTTCCACAATGAAATCCATTGATATCATCTTCCAAGGTCTTTCCGGGACAGGTAGGGGCCTTAGTAAACCCCAAGTCTTAGCCCGGCATGTCTTGCTTCGGGCACAGGTGGTACAGGTTCCCACATAGGTCTTGCAGTCCTTAGTCAGCTGCGGCCACCAGAATGCACGCTGCACCAATTCTTCCATCTTCGGGGTACCAAAATGTCCGGCCAATTTATGATCGTGACAAAGTCCCAAAATCTCCACCCTCAGACATTCAGGGACCAGAATTTTGTCCTTATACCAGAACACGCTGTCCTGCATCTTTATGTCGTCTTCAACTGGTGGGACCCAACCCTCCGAAGCTTGCCTTATGCGAGACAGGAGGTCCCCCTGGAGTAACAGGAAATTTCCAGCCAGCAGAATGGTGTCTGGGGGTAAGGAATCTTCAGCCTCATGAAACATGCGGGACAGAGCGTCAGGTTTAGTATTCTTGGAGCCGGGTCTGTAGGTGATATGGAACAAAAACCTGGAAAAGAACAGAGCCCATCTTGCCTGCTGTGGTCTCAGCCTTTTGGCTGTCCTCAGATATTCCAAGTTTTTGTGGTCGGTATAGACCAGGATAGGGTGTGCAGCGCCCTCCAGCAAGTAGCGCCACTCTTCCAGGGCTGCATTGATGGCCAGGAGCTCCCGGTCCCCAACATCATAATTTCTCTCCGCCGTAGAGAGCTTGCAGGAGAAGAAGGCCACTGGAAAAAGAAGAGCCTTGGCACCTTGCCGCTGGGAGAGCACGGCCCCCACAGCGATCTCTGATGCGTCCACTTCGAGGACAAAGGGCAACACAGGGTCAGGGTGCTTCAGGATAGAAGCAGAAGTAAACAGTTCCTTCAACTTTTCAAAGGCCACTTGAGACCTGGGGGACCAACAGAACTGATTTCCTTGCTTGGTGAGTTCAGTGATGAGAGAGATGATTGCAGAGATTGCACCCGCACCCACGCGCGCATGCACAGGCACGCGCACAGGAGTGCAATCATGCGCACCCTGACGCACCCGCACACTAGCGCGCACAGGTGCGCGCCCAAGAGCGCCAGCACGCATCGGCGCACACCGGGCCACCCCAGGGCGCCCAGCACCATGTCCGCTCGGAGGATCTTCCTGACAGGGGGGAAGAGAGAGAGGGAGGAGAGAGAGAGAGAGAGGGGAGAGGAGAGGGAAGAGAGGGAGGGGAAGGGAGAGAGGAGGGAGGGGGAGAGAGAGGGAGGGGAGAAAAAGGGGGGGGCAAGGGAAAAAATTTTTGGCCCCAACTAAGAAAGGGGTTCCCTTTTAGTGAAACTGGGGGGAAAGAAAAGGGGGGCCCCAAGGGGGGGGGGGGGGGGGGGGGGGGAGGGGGGGGGGAGGGGGGGGGGGGGGGGGGGGGGGGGGGGGGGGGGGGGGGGGGGGGGGGGGGGGGGGGGGAGGGGGGGGGGGGGGGGGGGGGGGGGGGGGGGGGGGGGGGGGGGGGGGGGGGGGGGGTGGGGGGGAGGGGGGGGGGGGGGGGGGGGGGGGGGGGGGGGGGAGGGGGGGGGGGGGGGGGGGGGGGGGGGGGGGGGGGGGGGGGGGGGGGGGGGGGGGGGGGGGGGGGGGGGGGGGGGGGGGGGGGGGGGGGGGGGGGGGGGGGGGGGGGGGGGGGGGGGGGGGGGGGGGGGGGGGGGGGGGGGGGGGGGGGGGGGGGGGGGGGGGGGGGGGGGGGGGGGGGGGGGGGGGGGGGGGGGGGGGGGGGGGGGGGGGGGGGGGGGGGGGGGGGGGGGGGGGGGGGGGGGGGGGGGGGGGGGGGGGGGGGGGGGAGGGGGGGGGGGGGGGGGGGGGGGGGGGGGGGGGGGGGGGGGGGGGGGGGGGAGGGGGGGGGGGGGGGGGGGGGGGGGGGGGGGGGGGGGGGGGGGGGGGGGGGGGGGGGGGGGGGGGGGGGGGGGGGGAGGGGGGGGGGGGGGGGGGGGGGGGGGGGGGGGGGGGGGGGGGGGGGGGGGGGGGGGGGGGGGGGGGGGGGGGGGGGGGGGGGGGGGGGGGGGGGGGGGGGGGGGGGGGGGGGGGGGGGGGGGGGGGGGGGGGGGGGGGGGGGGGGGGGGGGGGGGGGGGGGGGGGGGGGGGGGGGGGGGGGGGGGGGGGGGGGGGGGGGGGGGGGGGGGGGGGGGGGGGGGGGGGGGGGGGGGGGGGGGGGGGGGGGGGGGGGGGGGGGGGGGGGGGGGGGGGGGGGGGGGGGGGGGGGGGGGGGGGGGGGGGGGGGGGGGGGGGGGGGGGGGGGGGGGGGGGGGGGGGGGGGGGGGGGGGGGGGGGGGGGGGGGGGGGGGGGGGGGGGGGGGGGGGGGGGGGGGGGGGGGGGGGGGGGGGGGGGGGGGGGGGGGGGGGGGGGGGGGGGGGGGGGGGGGGGGGGGGGGGGGGGGGGGGGGGGGGGGGGGGGGGGGGGGGGGGGGGGGGGGGGGGGGGGGGGGGGGGGGGGGGGGGGGGGGGGGGGGGGGGGGGGGGGGGGGGGGGGGGGGGGGGGGGGGGGGGGGGGGGGGGGGGGGGGGGGGGGGGGGGGGGGGGGGGGGGGGGGGGGGGGGGGGGGGGGGGGGGGGGGGGGGGGGGGGGGGGGGGGGGGGGGGGGGGGGGGGGGGGGGGGGGGGGGGGGGGGGGGGGGGGGGGGGGGGGGGGGGGGGGGGGGGGGGGGGGGGGGGGGGGGGGGGGGGGGGGGGGGGGGGGGGGGGGGGGGGGGGGGGGGGGGGGGGGGGGGGGGGGGGGGGGGGGGGGGGGGGGGGGGGGGGGGGGGGGGGGGGGGGGGGGGGGGGGGGGGGGGGGGGGGGGGGGGGGGGGGGGGGGGGGGGGGGGGGGGGGGGGGGGGGGGGGGGGGGGGGGGGGGGGGGGGGAGGGGGGGGGGGGGGGGGGGGGGGGGGGGGGGGGGGGGGGGGGGGGGGGGGGGGGGGGGGGGGGGGGGGGGGGGGGGGGGGGGGGGGGGGGGGGGGGGGGGGGGGGGGGGGGGGGGGGGGGGGGGGGGGGGGGAGGGGGGGGGGGGGGGGGGGGGGGGGGGGGGGGGGGGGGGGGGGGGGGGGGGGGGGGGGGGGGGGGGGGGGGGGGGGGGGGGGGGGGGGGGGGGGGGGGGGGGGGGGGGGGGGGGGGGGGGGGGGGGGGGGGGGGGGGGGGGGGGGGGGGGGGGGGGGGGGGGGGGGGGGGGGGGGGGGGGGGGGGGGGGGGGGGGGGGGGGGGGGGGGGGGGGGGGGGGGGGGGGGGGGGGGGGGGGGGGGGGGGGGGGGGGGGGGGGGGGGGGGGGGGGGGGGGGGGGGGGGGGGGGGGGGGGGGGGGGGGGGGGGGGGGGGGGGGGGGGGGGGGGGGGGGGGGGGGGGGGGGGGGGGGGGGGGGGGGGGGGGGGGGGGGGGGGGGGGGGGGGGGGGGGGGGGGGGGGGGGGGGGGGGGGGGGGGGGGGGGGGGGGGGGGGGGGGGGGGGGGGGGGGGGGGGGGGGGGGGGGGGGGGAGGGGGGGGGGGGGGGGGGGGGGGGGGGGGGGGGGGGGGGGGGGGGGGGGGGGGGGGGGGGGGGGGGGGGGGGGGGGGGGGGGGGGGGGGGGGGGGGGGGGGGGGGGGGGGGGGGGGGGGGGGGGGGGGGGGGGGGGGGGGGGGGGGGGGGGGGGGGGGGGGGGGGGGGGGGGGGGGGGGGGGGGGGGGGGGGGGGGGGGGGGGGGGGGGGGGGGGGGGGGGGGGGGGGGGGGGGGGGGGGGGGGGGGGGGGGGGGGGGGGGGGGGGGGGGGGGGGGGGGGGGGGGGGGGGGGGGGGGGGGGGGGGGGGGGGGGGGGGGGGGGGGGGGGGGGGGGGGGGGGGGGGGGGGGGGGGGGGGGGGGGGGGGGGGGGGGGGGGGGGGGGGGGGGGGGGGGGGGGGGGGGGGGGGGGGGGGGGGGGGGGGGGGGGGGGGGGGGGGGGGGGGGGGGGGGGGGGGGGGGGGGGGGAGGGGGGGGGGGGGGGGGGGGGGGGGGGGGGGGGGGGGGGGGGGGGGGGGGGGGGGGGGGGGGGGGGGGGGGGGGGGGGGGGGGGGGGGGGGGGGGGGGGGGGGGGGGGGGGGGGGGGGGGGGGGGGGGGGGGGGGGGGGGGGGGGGGGGGGGGGGGGGGGGGGGGGGGGGGGGGGGGGGGGGGGGGGGGGGGGGGGGGGGGGGGGGGGGGGGGGGGGGGGGGGGGGGGGGGGGGGGGGGGGGGGGGGGGGGGGGGGGGGGGGGGGGGGGGGGGGGGGGGGGGGGGGGGGGGGGGGGGGGGGGGGGGGGGGGGGGGGGGGGGGGGGGGGGGGGGGGGGGGGGGGGGGGGGGGGGGGGGGGGGGGGGGGGGGGGGGGGGGGGGGGGGGGGGGGGGGGGGGGGGGGGGGGGGGGGGGGGGGGGGGGGGGGGGGGGGGGGGGGGGGGGGGGGGGGGGGGGGGGGGAGGGGGGGGGGGGGGGGGGGGGGGGGGGGGGGGGGGGGGGGGGGGGGGGGGGGGGGGGGGGGGGGGGGGGGGGGGGGGGGGGGGGGGGGGGGGGGGGGGGGGGGGGGGGGGGGGGGGGGGGGGGGGGGGGGGGGGGGGGGGGGGGGGGGGGGGGGGGGGGGGGGGGGGGGGGGGGGGGGGGGGGGGGGGGGGGGGGGGGGGGGGGGGGGGGGGGGGGGGGGGGGGGGGGGGGGGGGGGGGGGGGGGGGGGGGGGGGGGGGGGGGGGGGGGGGGGGGGGGGGGGGGGGGGGGGGGGGGGGGGGGGGGGGGGGGGGGGGGGGGGGGGGGGGGGGGGGGGGGGGGGGGGGGGGGGGGGGGGGGGGGGGGGGGGGGGGGGGGGGGGGGGGGGGGGGGGGGGGGGGGGGGGGGGGGGGGGGGGGGGGGGGGGGGGGGGGGGGGGGGGGGGGGGGGGGGGGGGGGGGGGGGGGGGGGGGGGGGGGGGGGGGGGGGGGGGGGGGGGGGGGGGGGGGGGGGGGGGGGGGGGGGGGGGGGGGGGGGGGGGGGGGGGGGGGGGGGGGGGGGGGGGGGGGGGGGGGGGGGGGGGGGGGGGGGGGGGGGGGGGGGGGGGGGGGGGGGGGGGGGGGGGGGGGGGGGGGGGGGGGGGGGGGGGGGGGGGGGGGGGGGGGGGGGGGGGGGGGGGGGGGGGGGGGGGGGGGGGGGGGGGGGGGGGGGGGGGGGGGGGGGGGGGGGGGGGGGGGGGGGGGGGGGGGGGGGGGGGGGGGGGGGGGGGGGGGGGGGGGGGGGGGGGGGGGGGGGGGGGGGGGGGGGGGGGGGGGGGGGGGGGGGGGGGGGGGGGGGGGGGGGGGGGGGGGGGGGGGGGGGGGGGGGGGGGGGGGGGGGGGGGGGGGGGGGGGGGGGGGGGGGGGGGGGGGGGAAGGGGGGGGGGGGGGGGGGGGGGGGGGGGGGGGGGGGGGGGGGGGGGGGGGGGGGGGGGGGGGGGGGGGGGGGGGGGGGGGGGGGGGGGGGGGGGGGGGGGGGGGGGGGGGGGGGGGGGGGGGGGGGGGGGGGGGGGGGGGGGGGGGGGGGGGGGGGGGGGGGGGGGGGGGGGGGGGGGGGGGGGGGGGGGGGGGGGGGGGGGGGGGGGGGGGGGGGGGGGGGGGGGGGGGGGGGGGGGGGGGGGGGGGGGGGGGGGGGGGGGGGGGGGGGGGGGGGGGGGGGGGGGGGGGGGGGGGGGGGGGGGGGGGGGGGGGGGGGGGGGGGGGGGGGGGGGGGGGGGGGGGGGGGGGGGGGGGGGGGGGGGGGGGGGGGGGGGGGGGGGGGGGGGGGGGGGGGGGGGGGGGGGGGGGGGGGGGGGGGGGGGGGGGGGGGGGGGGGGGGGGGGGGGGGGGGGGGGGGGGGGGGGGGGGGGGGGGGGGGGGGGGGGGGGGGGGGGGGGGGGGGGGGGGGGGGGGGGGGGGGGGGGGGGGGGGGGGGGGGGGGGGGGGGGGGGGGGGGGGGGGGGGGAGGGGGGGGGGGGGGGGGGGGGGGGGGGGGGGGGGGGGGGGGGGGGGGGGGGGGGGGGGGGGGGGGGGGGGGGGGGGGGGGGGGGGGGGGGGGGGGGGGGGGGGGGGGGGGGGGGGGGGGGGGGGGGGGGGGGGGGGGGGGGGGGGGGGGGGGGGGGGGGGGGGGGGGGGGGGGGGGGGGGGGGGGGGGGGGGGGGGGGGGGGGGGGGGGGGGGGGGGGGGGGGGGGGGGGGGGGGGGGGGGGGGGGGGGGGGGGGGGGGGGGGGGGGGGGGGGGGGGGGGGGGGGGGGGGGGGGGGGGGGGGGGGGGGGGGGGGGGGGGGGGGGGGGGGGGGGGGGGGGGGGGGGGGGGGGGGGGGGGGGGGGGGGGGGGGGGGGGGGGGGGGGGGGGGGGGGGGGGGGGGGGGGGGGGGGGGGGGGGGGGGGGGGGGGGGGGGGGGGGGGGGGGGGGGGGGGGGGGGGGGGGGGGGGGGGGGGGGGGGGGGGGGGGGGGGGGGGGGGGGGGGGGGGGGGGGGGGGGGGGGGGGGGGGGGGGGGGGGGGGGGGGGGGGGGGGGGGGGGGGGGGGGGGGGGGGGGGGGGGGGGGGGGGGGGGGGGGGGGGGGGGGGGGGGGGGGGGGGGGGGGGGGGGGGGGGGGGGGGGGGGGGGGGGGGGGGGGGGGGGGGGGGGGGGGGGGGGGGGGGGGGGGGGGGGGGGGGGGGGGGGGGGGGGGGGGGGGGGGGGGGGGGGGGGGGGGGGGGGGGGGGGGGGGGGGGGGGGGGGGGGGGGGGGGGGGGGGGGGGGGGGGGGGGGGGGGGGGGGGGGGGGGGGGGGGGGGGGGGGGGGGGGGGAGGGGGGGGGGGGGGGGGGGGGGGGGGGGGGGGGGGGGGGGGGGGGGGGGGGGGGGGGGGGGGGGGGGGGGGGGGGGGGGGGGGGGGGGGGGGGGGGGGGGGGGGGGGGGGGGGGGGGGGGGGGGGGGGGGGGGGGGGGGGGGGGGGGGGGGGGGGGGGGGGGGGGGGGGGGGGGGGGGGGGGGGGGGGGGGGGGGGGGGGGGGGGGGGGGGGGGGGGGGGGGGGGGGGGGGGGGGGGGGGGGGGGGGGGGGGGGGGGGGGGGGGGGGGGGGGGGGGGGGGGGGGGGGGGGGGGGGGGGGGGGGGGGGGGGGGGGGGGGGGGGGGGGGGGGGGGGGGGGGGGGGGGGGGGGGGGGGGGGGGGGGGGGAGGGGGGGGGGGGGGGGGGGGGGGGGGGGGGGGGGGGGGGGGGGGGGGGGGGGGGGGGGGGGGGGGGGGGGGGGGGGGGGGGGGGGGGGGGGGGGGGGGGGGGGGGGGGGGGGGGGGGGGGGGGGGGGGGGGGGGGGGGGGGGGGGGGGGGGGGGGGGGGGGGGGGGGGGGGGGGGGGGGGGGGGGGGGGGGGGGGGGGGGGGGGGGGGGGGGGGGGGGGGGGGGGGGGGGGGGGGGGGGGGGGGGGGGGGGGGGGGGGGGGGGGGGGGGGGGGGGGGGGGGGGGGGGGGGGGGGGGGGGGGGGGGGGGGGGGGGGGGGGGGGGGGGGGGGGGGGGGGGGGGGGGGGGGGGGGGGGGGGGGGGGGGGGGGGGGGGGGGGGGGGGGGGGGGGGGGGGGGGGGGGGGGGGGGGGGGGGGGGGGGGGGGGGGGGGGGGGGGGGGGGGGGGGGGGGGGGGGGGGGGGGGGGGGGGGGGGGGGGGGGGGGGGGGGGGGGGGGGGGGGGGGGGGGGGGGGGGGGGGGGGGGGGGGGGGGGGGGGGGGGGGGGGGGGGGGGGGGGGGGGGGGGGGGGGGGGGGGGGGGGGGGGGGGGGGGGGGGGGGGGGGGGGGGGGGGGGGGGGGGGGGGGGGGGGGGGGGGGGGGGGGGGGGGGGGGGGGGGGGGGGGGGGGGGGGGGGGGGGGGGGGGGGGGGGGGGGGGGGGGGGGGGGGGGGGGGGGGGGGGGGGGGGGGGGGGGGGGGGGGGGGGGGGGGGGGGGGGGGGGGGGGGGGGGGGGGGGGGGGGGGGGGGGGGGGGGGGGGGGGGGGGGGGGGGGGGGGGGGGGGGGGGGGGGGGGGGGGGGGGGGGGGGGGGGGGGGGGGGGGGGGGGGGGGGGGGGGGGGGGGGGGGGGGGGGGGGGGGGGGGGGGGGGGGGGGGGGGGGGGGGGGGGGGGGGGGGGGGAGGGGGGGGGGAGGGGGGGGGGGGGGGGGGGGGGGGGGGGGGGGGGGGGGGGGGGGGGGGGGGGGGGGGGGGGGGGGGGGGGGGGGGGGGGGGGGGGGGGGGGGGGGGGGGGGGGGGGGGGGGGGGGGGGGGGGGGGGGGGGGGGGGGGGGGGGGGGGGGGGGGGGGGGGGGGGGGGGGGGGGGGGGGGGGGGGGGGGGGGGGGGGGGGGGGGGGGGGGGGGGGGGGGGGGGGGGGGGGGGGGGGGGGGGGGGGGGGGGGGGGGGGGGGGGGGGGGGGGGGGAGGGGGGGGGGGGGGGGGGGGGGGGGGGGGGGGGGGGGGGGGGGGGGGGGGGGGGGGGGGGGGGGGGGGGGGGGGGGGGGGGGGGGGGGGGGGGGGGGGGGGGGGGGGGGGGGGGGGGGGGGGGGGGGGGGGGGGGGGGGGGGGGGGGGGGGGGGGGGGGGGGGGGGGGGGGGGGGGGGGGGGGGGGGGGGGGGGGGGGGGGGGGGGGGGGGGGGGGGGGGGGGGGGGGGGGGGGGGGGGGGGGGGGGGGGGGGGGGGGGGGGGGGGGGGGGGGGGGGGGGGGGGGGGGGGGGGGGGGGGGGGGGGGGGGGGGGGGGGGGGGGGGGGGGGGGGGGGGGGGGGGGGGGGGGGGGGGGGGGGGGGGGGGGGGGGGGGGGGGGGGGGGGGGGGGGGGGGGGGGGGGGGGGGGGGGGGGGGGGGGGGGGGGGGGGGGGGGGGGGGGGGGGGGGGGGGGGGGGGGGGGGGGGGGGGGGGGGGGGGGGGGGGGGGGGGGGGGGGGGGGGGGGGGGGGGGGGGGGGGGGGGGGGGGGGGGGGGGGGGGGGGGGGGGGGGGGGGGGGGGGGGGGGGGGGGGGGGGGGGGGGGGGGGGGGGGGGGGGGGGGGGGGGGGGGGGGGGGGGGGGGGGGGGGGGGGGGGGGGGGGGGGGGGGGGGGGGGGGGGGGGGGGGGGGGGGGGGGGGGGGGGGGGGGGGGGGGGGGGGGGGGGGGGGGGGGGGGGGGGGGGGGGGGGGGGGGGGGGGGGGGGGGGGGGGGGGGGGGGGGGGGGGGGGGGGGGGGGGGGGGGGGGGGGGGGGGGGGGGGGGGGGGGGGGGGGGGGGGGGGGGGGGGGGGGGGGGGGGGGGGGGGGGGGGGGGGGGGGGGGGGGGGGGGGGGGGGGGGGGGGGGGGGGGGGGGGGGGGGGGGGGGGGGGGGGGGGGGGGGGGGGGGGGGGGGGGGGGGGGGGGGGGGGGGGGGGGGGGGGGGGGGGGGGGGGGGGGGGGGGGGGGGGGGGGGGGGGGGGGGGGGGGGGGGGGGGGGGGGGGGGGGGGGGGGGGGGGGGGGGGGGGGGGGGGGGGGGGGGGGGGGGGGGGGGGGGGGGGGGGGGGGGGGGGGGGGGGGGGGGGGGGGGGGGGGGGGGGGGGGGGGGGGGGGGGGGGGGGGGGGGGGGGGGGGGGGGGGGGGGGGGGGGGGGGGGGGGGGGGGGGGGGGGGGGGGGGGGGGGGGGGGGGGGGGGGGGGGGGGGGGGGGGGGGGGGGGGGGGGGGGGGGGGGGGGGGGGGGGGGGGGGGGGGGGGGGGGGGGGGGGGGGGGGGGGGGGGGGGGGGGGGGGGGGGGGGGGGGGGGGGGGGGGGGGGGGGGGGGGGGGGGGGGGGGGGGGGGGGGGGGGGGGGGGGGGGGGGGGGGGGGGGGGGGGGGGGGGGGGGGGGGGGGGGGGGGGGGGGGGGGGGGGGGGGGGGGGGGGGGGGGGGGGGGGGGGGGGGGGGGGGGGGGGGGGGGGGGGGGGGGGGGGGGGGGGGGGGGGGGGGGGGGGAGGGGGGGGGGGGGGGGGGGGGGGGGGGGGGGGGGGGGGGGGGGGGGGGGGGGGGGGGGGGGGGGGGGGGGGGGGGGGGGGGGGGGGGGGGGGGGGGGGGGGGGGGGGGGGGGGGGGGGGGGGGGGGGGGGGGGGGGGGGGGGGGGGGGGGGGGGGGGGGGGGGGGGGGGGGGGGGGGGGGGGGGGGGGGGGGGGGGGGGGGGGGGGGGGGGGGGGGGGGGGGGGGGGGGGGGGGGGGGGGGGGGGGGGGGGGGGGGGGGGGGGGGGGGGGGGGGGGGGGGGGGGGGGGGGGGGGGGGGGGGGGGGGGGGGGGGGGGGGGGGGGGGGGGGGGGGGGGGGGGGGGGGGGGGGGGGGGGGGGGGGGGGGGGGGGGGGGGGGGGGGGGGGGGGGGGGGGGGGGGGGGGGGGGGGGGGGGGGGGGGGGGGGGGGGGGGGGGGGGGGGGGGGGGGGGGGGGGGGGGGGGGGGGGGGGGGGGGGGGGGGGGGGGGGGGGGGGGGGGGGGGGGGGGGGGGGGGGGGGGGGGGGGGGGGGGGGGGGGGGGGGGGGGGGGGGGGGGGGGGGGGGGGGGGGGGGGGGGGGGGGGGGGGGGGGGGGGGGGGGGGGGGGGGGGGGGGGGGGGGGGGGGGGGGGGGGGGGGGGGGGGGGGGGGGGGGGGGGGGGGGGGGGGGGGGGGGGGGGGGGGGGGGGGGGGGGGGGGGGGGGGGGGGGGGGGGGGGGGGGGGGGGGGGGGGGGGGGGGGGGGGGGGGGGGGGGGGGGGGGGGGGGGGGGGGGGGGGGGGGGGGGGGGGGGGGGGGGGGGGGGGGGGGGGGGGGGGGGGGGGGGGGGGGGGGGGGGGGGGGGGGGGGGGGGGGGGGGGGGGGGGGGGGGGGGGGGGGGGGGGGGGGGGGGGGGGGGGGGGGGGGGGGGGGGGGGGGGGGGGGGGGGGGGGGGGGGGGGGGGGGGGGGGGGGGGGGGGGGGGGGGGGGGGGGGGGGGGGGGGGGGGGGGGGGGGGGGGGGGGGGGGGGGGGGGGGGGGGGGGGGGGGGGGGGGGGGGGGGGGGGGGGGGGGGGGGGGGGGGGGGGGGGGGGGGGGGGGGGGGGGGGGGGGGGGGGGGGGGGGGGGGGGGGGGGGGGGGGGGGGGGGGGGGGGGGGGGGGGGGGGGGGGGGGGGGGGGGGGGGGGGGGGGGGGGGGGGGGGGGGGGGGGGGGGGGGGGGGGGGGGGGGGGGGGGGGGGGGGGGGGGGGGGGGGGGGGGGGGGGGGGGGGGGGGGGGGGGGGGGGGGGGGGGGGGGGGGGGGGGGGGGGGGGGGGGGGGGGGGGGGGGGGGGGGGGGGGGGGGGGAGGGGGGGGGGGGGGGGGGGGGGGGGGGGGGGGGGGGGGGGGGGGGGGGGGGGGGGGGGGGGGGGGGGGGGGGGGGGGGGGGGGGGGGGGGGGGGGGGGGGGGGGGGGGGGGGGGGGGGGGGGGGGGGGGGGGGGGGGGGGGGGGGGGGGGGGGGGGGGGGGGGGGGGGGGGGGGGGGGGGGGGGGGGGGGGGGGGGGGGGGGGGGGGGGGGGGGGGGGGGGGGGGGGGGGGGGGGGGGGGGGGGGGGGGGGGGGGGGGGGGGGGGGGGGGGGGGGGGGGGGGGGGGGGGGGGGGGGGGGGGGGGGGGGGGGGGGGGGGGGGGGGGGGGGGGGGGGGGGGGGGGGGGGGGGGGGGGGGGGGGGGGGGGGGGGGGGGGGGGGGGGGGGGGGGGGGGGGGGGGGGGGGGGGGGGGGGGGGGGGGGGGGGGGGGGGGGGGGGGGGGGGGGGGGGGGGGGGGGGGGGGGGGGGGGGGGGGGGGGGGGGGGGGGGGGGGGGGGGGGGGGGGGGGGGGGGGGGGGGGGGGGGGGGGGGGGGGGGGGGGGGGGGGGGGGGGGGGGGGGGGGGGGGGGGGGGGGGGGGGGGGGGGGGGGGGGGGGGGGGGGGGGGGGGGGGGGGGGGGGGGGGGGGGGGGGGGGGGGGGGGGGGGGGGGGGGGGGGGGGGGGGGGGGGGGGGGGGGGGGGGGGGGGGGGGGGGGGGGGGGGGGGGGGGGGGGGGGGGGGGGGGGGGGGGGGGGGGGGGGGGGGGGGGGGGGGGGGGGGGGGGGGGGGGGGGGGGGGGGGGGGGGGGGGGGGGGGGGGGAGGGGGGGGGGGGGGGGGGGGGGGGGAGGGGGGGGGGGGGGGGGGGGGGGGGGGGGGGGGGGGGGGGGGGGGGGGGGGGGGGGGGGGGGGGGGGGGGGGGGGGGGGGGGGGGGGGGGGGGGGGGGGGGGGGGGGGGGGGGGGGGGGGGGGGGGGGGGGGGGGGGGGGGGGGGGGGGGGGGGGGGGGGGGGGGGGGGGGGGGGGGGGGGGGGGGGGGGGGGGGGGGGGGGGGGGGGGGGGGGGGGGGGGGGGGGGGGGGGGGGGGGGGGGGGGGGGGGGGGGGGGGGGGGGGGGGGGGGGGGGGGGGGGGGGGGGGGGGGGGGGGGGGGGGGGGGGGGGGGGGGGGGGGGGGGGGGGGGGGGGGGGGGGGGGGGGGGGGGGGGGGGGGGGGGGGGGGGGGGGGGGGGGGGGGGGGGGGGGGGGGGGGGGGGGGGGGGGGGGGGGGGGGGGGGGGGGGGGGGGGGGGGGGGGGGGGGGGGGGGGGGGGGGGGGGGGGGGGGGGGGGGGGGGGGGGGGGGGGGGGGGGGGGGGGGGGGGGGGGGGGGGGGGGGGGGGGGGGGGGGGGGGGGGGGGGGGGGGGGGGGGGGGGGGGGGGGGGGGGGGGGGGGGGGGGGGGGGGGGGGGGGGGGGGGGGGGGGGGGGGGGGGGGGGGGGGGGGGGGGGGGGGGGGGGGGGGGGGGGGGGGGGGGGGGGGGGGGGGGGGGGGGGGGGGGGGGGGGGGGGGGGGGGGGGGGGGGGGGGGGGGGGGGGGGGGGGGGGGGGGGGGGGGGGGGGGGGGGGGGGGGGGGGGGGGGGGGGGGGGGGGGGGGGGGGGGGGGGGGGGGGGGGGGGGGGGGGGGGGGGGGGGGGGGGGGGGGGGGGGGGGGGGGGGGGGGGGGGGGGGGGGGGGGGGGGGGGGGGGGGGGGGGGGGGGGGGGGGGGGGGGGGGGGGGGGGGGGGGGGGGGGGGGGGGGGGGGGGGGGGGGGGGGGGGGGGGGGGGGGGGGGGGGGGGGGGGGGGGGGGGGGGGGGGGGGGGGGGGGGGGGGGGGGGGGGGGGGGGGGGGGGGGGGGGGGGGGGGGGGGGGGGGGGGGGGGGGGGGGGGGGGGGGGGGGGGGGGGGGGGGGGGGGGGGGGGGGGGGGGGGGGGGGGGGGGGGGGGGGGGGGGGGGGGGGGGGGGGGGGGGGGGGGGGGGGGGGGGGGGGGGGGGGGGGGGGGGGGGGGGGGGGGGGGGGGGGGGGGGGGGGGGGGGGGGGGGGGGGGGGGGGGGGGGGGGGGGGGGGGGGGGGGGGGGGGGGGGGGGGGGGGGGGGGGGGGGGGGGGGGGGGGGGGGGGGAGGGGGGGGGGGGGGGGGGGGGGGGGGGGGGGGGGGGGGGGGGGGGGGGGGGGGGGGGGGGGGGGGGGGGGGGGGGGGGGGGGGGGGGGGGGGGGGGGGGGGGGGGGGGGGGGGGGGGGGGGGGGGGGGGGGGGGGGGGGGGGGGGGGGGGGGGGGGGGGGGGGGGGGGGGGGGGGGGGGGGGGGGGGGGGGGGGGGGGGGGGGGGGGGGGGGGGGGGGGGGGGGGGGGGGGGGGGGGGGGGGGGGGGGGGGGGGGGGGGGGGGGGGGGGGGGGGGGGGGGGGGGGGGGGGGGGGGGGGGGGGGGGGGGGGGGGGGGGGGGGGGGGGGGGGGGGGGGGGGGGGGGGGGGGGGGGGGGGGGGGGGGGGGGGGGGGGGGGGGGGGGGGGGGGGGGGGGGGGGGGGGGGGGGGGGGGGGGGGGGGGGGGGGGGGGGGGGGGGGGGGGGGGGGGGGGGGGGGGGGGGGGGGGGGGGGGGGGGGGGGGGGGGGGGGGGGGGGGGGGGGGGGGGGGGGGGGGGGGGGGGGGGGGGGGGGGGGGGGGGGGGGGGGGGGGGGGGGGGGGGGGGGGGGGGGGGGGGGGGGGGGGGGGGGGGGGGGGGGGGGGGGGGGGGGGGGGGGGGGGGGGGGGGGGGGGGGGGGGGGGGGGGGGGGGGGGGGGGGGGGGGGGGGGGGGGGGGGGGGGGGGGGGGGGGGGGGGGGGGGGGGGGGGGGGGGGGGGGGGGGGGGGGGGGGGGGGGGGGGGGGGGGGGGGGGGGGGGGGGGGGGGGGGGGGGGGGGGGGGGGGGGGGGGGGGGGGGGGGGGGGGGGGGGGGGGGGGGGGGGGGGGGGGGGGGGGGGGGGGGGGGGGGGGGGGGGGGGGGGGGGGGGGGGAGGGGGGGGGGGGGGGGGGGGGGGGGGGGGGGGGGGGGGGGGGGGGGGGGGGGGGGGGGGGGGGGGGGGGGGGGGGGGGGGGGGGGGGGGGGGGGGGGGGGGGGGGGGGGGGGGGGGGGGGGGGGGGGGGGGGGGGGGGGGGGGGGGGGGGGGGGGGGGGGGGGGGGGGGGGGGGGGGGGGGGGGGGGGGGGGGGGGGGGGGGGGGGGGGGGGGGGGGGGGGGGGGGGGGGGGGGGGGGGGGGGGGGGGGGGGGGGGGGGGGGGGGGGGGGGGGGGGGGGGGGGGGGGGGGGGGGGGGGGGGGGGGGGGGGGGGGGGGGGGGGGGGGGGGGGGGGGGGGGGGGGGGGGGGGGGGGGGGGGGGGGGGGGGGGGGGGGGGGGGGGGGGGGGGGGGGGGGGGGGGGGGGGGGGGGGGGGGGGGGGGGGGGGGGGGGGGGGGGGGGGGGGGGGGGGGGGGGGGGGGGGGGGGGGGGGGGGGGGGGGGGGGGGGGGGGGAGGGGGGGGGGGGGGGGGGGGGGGGGGGGGGGGGGGGGGGGGGGGGGGGGGGGGGGGGGGGGGGGGGGGGGGGGGGGGGGGGGGGGGGGGGGGGGGGGGGGGGGGGGGGGGGGGGGGGGGGGGGGGGGGGGGGGGGGGGGGGGGGGGGGGGGGGGGGGGGGGGGGGGGGGGGGGGGGGGGGGGGGGGGGGGGGGGGGGGGGGGGGGGGGGGGGGGGGGGGGGGGGGGGGGGGGGGGGGGGGGGGGGGGGGGGGGGGGGGGGGGGGGGGGGGGGGGGGGGGGGGGGGGGGGGGGGGGGGGGGGGGGGGGGGGGGGGGGGGGGGGGGGGGGGGGGGGGGGGGGGGGGGGGGGGGGGGGGGGGGGGGGGGGGGGGGGGGGGGGGGGGGGGGGGGGGGGGGGGGGGGGGGGGGGGGGGGGGGGGGGGGGGGGGGGGGGGGGGGGGGGGGGGGGGGGGGGGGGGGGGGGGGGGGGGGGGGGGGGGGGGGGGGGGGGGGGGGGGGGGGGGGGGGGGGGGGGGGGGGGGGGGGGGGGGGGGGGGGGGGGGGGGGGGGGGGGGGGGGGGGGGGGGGGGGGGGGGGGGGGGGGGGGGGGGGGGGGGGGGGGGGGGGGGGGGGGGGGGGGGGGGGGGGGGGGGGGGGGGGGGGGGGGGGGGGGGGGGGGGGGGGGGGGGGGGGGGGGGGGGGGGGGGGGGGGGGGGGGGGGGGGGGGGGGGGGGGGGGGGGGGGGGGGGGGGGGGGGGGGGGGGGGGGGGGGGGGGGGGGGGGGGGGGGGGGGGGGGGGGGGGGGGGGGGGGGGGGGGGGGGGGGGGGGGGGGGGAGGGGGGGGGGGGGGGGGGGGGGGGGGGGGGGGGGGGGGGGGGGGGGGGGGGGGGGGGGGGAGGGGGGGGGGGGGGGGGGGGGGGGGGGGGGGGGGGGGGGGGGGGGGGGGGGGGGGGGGGGGGGGGGGGGGGGGGGGGGGGGGGGGGGGGGGGGGGGGGGGGGGGGGGGGGGGGGGGGGGGGGGGGGGGGGGGGGGGGGGGGGGGGGGGGGGGGGGGGGGGGGGGGGGGGGGGGGGGGGGGGGGGGGGGGGGGGGGGGGGGGGGGGGGGGGGGGGGGGGGGGGGGGGGGGGGGGGGGGGGGGGGGGGGGGGGGGGGGGGGGGGGGGGGGGGGGGGGGGGGGGGGGGGGGGGGGGGGGGGGGGGGGGGGGGGGGGGGGGGGGGGGGGGGGGGGGGGGGGGGGGGGGGGGGGGGGGGGGGGGGGGGGGGGGGGGGGGGGAGGGGGGGGGGGGGGGGGGGGGGGGGGGGGGGGGGGGGGGGGGGGGGGGGGGGGGGGGGGGGGGGGGGGGGGGGGGGGGGGGGGGGGGGGGGGGGGGGGGGGGGGGGGGGGGGGGGGGGGGGGGGGGGGGGGGGGGGGGGGGGGGGGGGGGGGGGGGGGGGGGGGGGGGGGGGGGGGGGGGGGGGGGGGGGGGGGGGGGGGGGGGGGGGGGGGGGGGGGGGGGGGGGGGGGGGGGGGGGGGGGGGGGGGGGGGGGGGGGGGGGGGGGGGGGGGGGGGGGGGGGGGGGGGGGGGGGGGGGGGGGGGGGGGGGGGGGGGGGGGGGGGGGGGGGGGGGGGGGGGGGGGGGGGGGGGGGGGGGGGGGGGGGGGGGGGGGGGGGGGGGGGGGGGGGGGGGGGGGGGGGGGGGGGGGGGGGGGGGGGGGGGGGGGGGGGGGGGGGGGGGGGGGGGGGGGGGGGGGGGGGGGGGGGGGGGGGGGGGGGGGGGGGGGGGGGGGGGGGGGGGGGGGGGGGGGGGGGGGGGGGGGGGGGGGGGGGGGGGGGGGGGGGGGGGGGGGGGGGGGGGGGGGGGGGGGGGGGGGGGGGGGGGGGGGGGGGGGGGGGGGGGGGGGGGGGGGGGGGGGGGGGGGGGGGGGGGGGGGGGGGGGGGGGGGGGGGGGGGGGGGGGGGGGGGGGGGGGGGGGGGGGGGGGGGGGGGGGGGGGGGGGGGGGGGGGGGGGGGGGGGGGGGGGGGGGGGGGGGGGGGGGGGGGGGGGGGGGGGGGGGGGGGGGGGGGGGGGGGGGGGGGGGGGGGGGGGGGGGGGGGGGGGGGGGGGGGGGGGGGGGGGGGGGGGGGGGGGGGGGGGGGGGGGGGGGGGGGGGGGGGGGGGGGGGGGGGGGGGGGGGGGGGGGGGGGGGGGGGGGGGGGGGGGGGGGGGGGGGGGGGGGGGGGGGGGGGGGGGGGGGGGGGGGGGGGGGGGGGGGGGGGGGGGGGGGGGGGGGGGGGGGGGGGGGGGGGGGGGGGGGGGGGGGGGGGGGGGGGGGGGGGGGGGGGGGGGGGGGGGGGGGGGGGGGGGGGGGGGGGGGGGGGGGGGGGGGGGGGGGGGGGGGGGGGGGGGGGGGGGGGGGGGGGGGGGGGGGGGGGGGGGGGGGGGGGGGGGGGGGGGGGGGGGGGGGGGGGGGGGGGGGGGGGGGGGGGGGGGGGGGGGGGGGGGGGGGGGGGGGGGGGGGGGGGGGGGGGGGGGGGGGGGGGGGGGGGGGGGGGGGGGGGGGGGGGGGGGGGGGGGGGGGGGGGGGGGGGGGGGGGGGGGGGGGGGGGGGGGGGGGGGGGGGGGGGGGGGGGGGGGGGGGGGGGGGGGGGGGGGGGGGGGGGGGGGGGGGGGGGGGGGGGGGGGGGGGGGGGGGGGGGGGGGGGGGGGGGGGGGGGGGGGGGGGGGGGGGGGGGGGGGGGGGGGGGGGGGGGGGGGGGGGGGGGGGGGGGGGGGGGGGGGGGGGGGGGGGGGGGGGGGGGGGGGGGGGGGGGGGGGGGAGGGGGGGGGGGGGGGGGGGGGGGGGGGGGGGGGGGGGGGGGGGGGGGGGGGGGGGGGGGGGGGGGGGGGGGGGGGGGGGGGGGGGGGGGGGGGGGGGGGGGGGGGGGGGGGGGGGGGGGGGGGGGGGGGGGGGGGGGGGGGGGGGGGGGGGGGGGGGGGGGGGGGGGGGGGGGGGGGGGGGGGGGGGGGGGGGGGGGGGGGGGGGGGGGGGGGGGGGGGGGGGGGGGGGGGGGGGGGGGGGGGGGGGGGGGGGGGGGGGGGGGGGGGGGGGGGGGGGGGGGGGGGGGGGGGGGGGGGGGGGGGGGGGGGGGGGGGGGGGGGGGGGGGGGGGGGGGGGGGGGGGGGGGGGGGGGGGGGGGGGGGGGGGGGGGGGGGGGGGGGGGGGGGGGGGGGGGGGGGGGGGGGGGGGGGGGGGGGGGGGGGGGGGGGGGGGGGGGGGGGGGGGGGGGGGGGGGGGGGGGGGGGGGGGGGGGGGGGGGGGGGGGGGGGGGGGGGGGGGGGGGGGGGGGGGGGGGGGGGGGGGGGGGGGGGGGGGGGGGGGGGGGGGGGGGGGGGGGGGGGGGGGGGGGGGGGGGGGGGGGGGGGGGGGGGGGGGGGGGGGGGGGGGGGGGGGGGGGGGGGGGGGGGGGGGGGGGGGGGGGGGGGGGGGGGGGGGGGGGGGGGGGGGGGGGGGGGGGGGGGGGGGGGGGGGGGGGGGGAGGGGGAAAGGGGGGGGGGGGGGGGGGGGGGGGGGGGGGGGGGGGGGGGGGGGGGGGGGGGGGGGGGGGGGGGGGGGGGGGGGGGGGGGGGGGGGGGGGGGGGGGGGGGGGGGGGGGGGGGGGGGGGGGGGGGGGGGGGGGGGGGGGGGGGGGGGGGGGGGGGGGGGGGGGGGGGGGGGGGGGGGGGGGGGGGGGGGGGGGGGGGGGGGGGGGGGGGGGGGGGGGGGGGGGGGGGGGGGGGGGGGGGGGGGGGGGGGGGGGGGGGGGGGGGGGGGGGGGGGGGGGGGGGGGGGGGGGGGGGGGGGGGGGGGGGGGGGGGGGGGGGGGGGGGGGGAGGGGGGGGGGGGGGGGGGGGGGGGGGGGGGGGGGGGGGGGGGGGGGGGGGGGGGGGGGGGGGGGGGGGGGGGGGGGGGGGGGGGGGGGGGGGGGGGGGGGGGGGGGGGGGGGGGGGGGGGGGGGGGGGGAGGGGGGGGGGGGGGGGGGGGAGGGGGGGGGGGGGGGGGGGGGGGGGGGGGGGGGGGGGGGGGGGGGGGGGGGGGGGGGGGGGGGGGGGGGGGGGGGGGGGGGGGGGGGGGGGGGGGGGGGGGGGGGGGGGGGGGGGGGGGGGGGGGGGGGGGGGGGGGGGGGGGGGGGGGGGGGGGGGGGGGGGGGGGGGGGGGGGGGGGGGGGGGGGGGGGGGGGGGGGGGGGGGGGGGGGGGGGGGGGGGGGGGGGGGGGGGGGGGGGGGGGGGGGGGGGGGGGGGGGGGGGGGGGGGGGGGGGGGGGGGGGGGGGGGGGGGGGGGGGGGGGGGGGGGGGGGGGGGGGGGGGGGGGGGGGGGGGGGGGGGGGGGGGGGGGGGGGGGGGGGGGGGGGGGGGGGGGGGGGGGGGGGGGGGGGGGGGGGGGGGGGGGGGGGGGGGGGGGGGGGGGGGGGGGGGGGGGGGGGGGGGGGGGGGGGGGGGGGGGGGGGGGGGGGGGGGGGGGGGGGGGGGGGGGGGGGGGGGGGGGGGGGGGGGGGGGGGGGGGGGGGGGGGGGGGGGGGGGGGGGGGGGGGGGGGGGGGGGGGGGGGGGGGGGGGGGGGGGGGGGGGGGGGGGGGGGGGGGGGGGGGGGGGGGGGGGGGGGGGGGGGGGGGGGGGGGGGGGGGGGGGGGGGGGGGGGGGGGGGGGGGGGGGGGAGGGGGGGGGGGGGGGGGGGGGGGGGGGGGGGGGGGGGGGGGGGGGGGGGGGGGGGGGGGGGGGGGGGGGGGGGGGGGGGGGGGGGGGGGGGGGGGGGGGGGGGAGGGGGGGGGGGGGGGGGGGGGGGGGGGGGGGGGGGGGGGGGGGGGGGGGGGGGGGGGGGGGGGGGGGGGGGGGGGGGGGGGGGGGGGGGGGGGGGGGGGGGGGGGGGGGGGGGGGGGGGGGGGGGGGGGGGGGGGGGGGAGGGGGGGGGGGGGGGGGGGGGGGGGGGGGGGGGGGGGGGGGGGGGGGGGGGGGGGGGGGGGGGGGGGGGGGGGGGGGGGGGGGGGGGGGGGGGGGGGGGGGGGGGGGGGGGGGGGGGGGGGGGGGGGGGGGGGGGGGGGGGGGGGGGGGGGGGGGGGGGGGGGGGGGGGGGGGGGGGGGGGGGGGGGGGGGGGGGGGGGGGGGGGGGGGGGGGGGGGGGGGGGGGGGGGGGGGGGGGGGGGGGGGGGGGGGGGGGGGGGGGGGGGGGGGGGGGGGGGGGGGGGGGGGGGGGGGGGGGGGGGGGGGGGGGGGGGGGGGGGGGGGGGGGGGGGGGGGGGGGGGGGGGGGGGGGGGGGGGGGGGGGGGGGGGGGGGGGGGGGGGGGGGGGGGGGGGGGGGGGGGGGGGGGGGGGGGGGGGGGGGGGGGGGGGGGGGGGGGGGGGGGGGGGGGGGGGGGGGGGGGGGGGGGGGGGGGGGGGGGGGGGGGGGGGGGGGGGGGGGGGGGGGGGGGGGGGGGGGGGGGGGGGGGGGGGGGGGGGGGGGGGGGGGGGGGGGGGGGGGGGGGGGGGGGGGGGGGGGGGGGGGGGGGGGGGGGGGGGGGGGGGGGGGGGGGGGGGGGGGGGGGGGGGGGGGGGGGGGGGGGGGGGGGGGGGGGGGGGGGGGGGGGGGGGGGGGGGGGGGGGGGGGAGGGGGGGGGGGGGGGGGGGGGGGGGGGGGGGGGGGGGGGGGGGGGGGGGGGGGGGGGGGGGGGGGGGGGGGGGGGGGGGGGGGGGGGGGGGGGGGGGGGGGGGGGGGGGGGGGGGGGGGGGGGGGGGGGGGGGGGGGGGGGGGGGGGGGGGGGGGGGGGGGAGGAGGGGGGGGGGGGGGGGGGGGGGGGGGGGGGGGGGGGGGGGGGGGGGGGGGGGGGGGGGGGGGGGGGGGGGGGGGGGAGGGGGGGGGGGGGGGGGGGGGGGGGGGGGGGGGGGGGGGGGGGGGGGGGGGGGGGGGGGGGGGGGGGGGGGGGGGGGGGGGGGGGGGGGGGGGGGGGGGGGGGGGGGGGGGGGGGGGGGGGGGGGGGGGGGGGGGGGGGGGGGGGGGGGGGGGGGGGGGGGGGGGGGGGGGGGGGGGGGGGGGGGGGGGGGGGGGGGGGGGGGGGGGGGGGGGGGGGGGGGGGGGGGGGGGGGGGGGGGGGGGGGGGGGGGGGGGGGGGGGGGGGGGGGGGGGGGGGGGGGGGGGGGGGGGGGGGGGGGGGGGGGGGGGGGGGGGGGGGGGGGGGGGGGGGGGGGGGGGGGGGGGGGGGGGGGGGGGGGGGGGGGGGGGGGGGGGGGGGGGGGGGGGGGGGGGGGGGGGGGGGGGGGGGGGGGGGGGGGGGGGGGGGGGGGGGGGGGGGGGGGGGGGGGGGGGGGGGGGGGGGGGGGGGGGGGGGGGGGGGGGGGGGGGGGGGGGGGGGGGGGGGGGGGGGGGGGGGGGGGGGGGGGGGGGGGGGGGGGGGGGGGGGGGGGGGGGGGGGGGGGGGGGGGGGGGGGGGGGGGGGGGGGGGGGGGGGGGGGGGGGGGGGGGGGGGGGGGGGGGGGGGGGGGGGGGGGGGGGGGGGGGGGGGGGGGGGGGGGGGGGGGGGGGGGGGGGGGGGAGGGGGGGGGGGGGGGGGGGGGGGGGGGGGGGGGGGGGGGGGGGGGGGCGCTCGTAAACTGAAGTACAGACTTCCTCCACCATCGAACCAAGAACATGAAGCATGTCAAAGGACACCGGGCGTCTGCCATCCCTCTTCTTATGCGCCTTCCTGTACCCTTTCACCGCCTGTTTAACCCAAAAATCTTTTGTGTAATCCCTATGTCCCTGCCACTTAAACAAAAACGCCAAGCCGGCAAACTTCCGATCAATAGCCGCGGGAGAGACCCCAGTCTCGAGTCCCGCGCCGATAAAATACAGCACCGCATGTGACACCGCTGGGTCTTCCTTGGACATTCCAATCCTAGCCAGGCATTCGAACCAGTCGCTCCATACCTTTGAGTAAGCGGTCCATGTGGCCACACTCACAGATTGCTTGATCCACTTTGCCGCTGTCCCAATGCTATGCTCCACATCCAGTCGGGACAGGTGACCCCGCGTTGCTCTGCCTCCGGCGCCAGCTGTCGGAACCTGTCCCACTGAAAACGAGACAAAGCATCAGCCAAAGTGTTCTCAACCCCCGGTAAGTGCACAGCATAAACGAATGCATTCACCTGTAAACAACGCAGCACCAAATGTCTCAACAGCCGGACCACCGGTCCGGATGCCGCCGTCATCTTATTGACCACCTGTACCACTCCCATGTTATCACAGTTGAAACGCACCTTCATATTGCGTAGAGATTCCCCCCAAATCTCCATGGCCACCACAATTGGGAACAACTCCAAGAGTACCATGTTCTTGAGCATTCCTGCCTCACCCCATTCGGCTGGCCAGGGAGCAGCGCACCACTGACCTTTGAAAAATGCTCCGAATCCCGTAGACCCCGCCGCATCAGTGAACAGCTCCAAGTCACCGTTACTGAACGGGCCTGTCATCCACAACGCCCTCCCATTAAAAGTTTCAAGGAATCCTTGCCAAACCTGTAGATCCTCCCTGTGCTCCCTGGTAAGACTCACGTAATGCATGGGAGCCTTGACCCCGGCAGTAGCCAAAAACAGCCGGCGGCAAAAGACCCTACCCATCGGCATGATGCGACAGGCAAAGTTCAATTTGCCCAGCAGCGACTGCAGTTGCCGCAGGGTGATCTTGCGCCGGCCCCTCGTCCCTTGAACTTCCTCCTGAAGCTTTTCGAGCTTGTCCCTGGGTAACCGGCACTCCACCTCCCCTGAGTCAATCTCGATGCCCAAAAACGTAATGACCTTCCTCGGGCCTTCCGTCTTTTCCGGCGCCAGCGGGACCCCGAACCGTTCCGTCAGATGTTGTAATGTTCCCAACAGAACCGCGCATGTCCTGGAACCAGCCGGGCCAACACATAGAAAGTCATCCAAATAGTGAATGACCGAGTTGATGCCCGAAATATCCCTAACAGCCCACTCTAGGAAGGAGCTGAACGTCTCGAACAGTGCGCTTGAGATGGAACAACCCATCGGCAGGCACCTGTCCACGTAATACCCTCCTTCCCAGTGGCAACCCAGGAGCCGAAAGCTATCAGGATGCACGGGTAACAGACGGAACGCCGACTCAATGTCCGATTTGGCCATCAGTGCCCCTTGGCCGTACCGCCGTACCCATGAGACTGCTGCGTCAAAAGACGTGTAAGTCACTACACAGTCCTCTGGAGAAATCGCATCGTTGACCGAACCCCCTTTCGGGAAAGAAAGGTGATGTATCAACCTAAACTTGTTCGGCTCCTTCTTGGGAACCACCCCCAGTGGGGAAACCACTAAGTCTGGAATCGGCAGAACGTCAAAGGGACCCACCATGCGCCCCAATGCAACTTCTTTAGCCAATTTTTCGGAAACTACTGCAGAGTGCGGCAGAGCCGACTTCAAATTTTGACCACAGGTGGGACAATCGTGAGTGAACAAGGGATCCTAAACCCGTCGGCGAAGCCGTCCCCCAGCAACTTAGCCGCCGCCCGGTCGGGGTATCTACTGAGAAAAGGAAGCATCCTTTCCACCCGCACCGGCGTCTTCCCTTTTGTTTGCAAGCTCCCCGGGACGCCCCTTCCCTCTCTTGAAACACTTGGACAACGCGTGGTTACCCCCGCAGCCGGAACACATGTGTTTAAAGCGACAGTTCGCTCCGTATTTGCATGTGGCTTCATTAAACTGCCAGCAAAAACCCCAACGCTTATCGGTCGGTTGCCCCGAGGCTGCGGAACCCCCGACCCCTGCCTGAAAAAACTGGTTGGGAGCCCGCGTCGCCGTCATCAGCTTCATCCAAAGTGCGATGTCCTTATGATCCCAGCGTAGTGAGGGTCGTACGGCCATCTGTTGCCTGAATTGCTCGTCATATCTGAGCCACGCAACCCCCCCATAGGTCCTATGTGCCTCACTGATAGCCTCAAGGTAGACAAATAGAGCCGAACAATGTTCTGGACTCTTTTCACCCACCACGCTCGCCAAAATGGCAAACGCTTGTAGCCAGTTGGAAAATGTGCGCGGGATCAATCGGTAACGCCTCTTCTCTTCATCTTCCTTCTTCTTCTCCTCCGGTTTCAACCTATCCAGGTTGAACTTCTCCAAGGGCAGCAAGGTGAATATCTCTACATACTCACCCTTCCATATTTTTTCTTTTACCTCGGGCTTCAAGTGCGCCCCCAGCGGACCCTCGAAGCATATGTAAACTTCGCTCCTAGCCGCATCTGCCAGCCTAACGGAATCCGTCGTACTCTCCCCCGTCTTTTCTTGACCTTCACTAACCGCCACTGTAGCTGCCGCTGGTTCACTTACCTCCTTGCTCGTCCCGGCCGTAACCACTGGCGCCTCCGGTTCCACCCTACCTGTCCCGCTTACTGCACTGGACCCCGACTTCTGAGTCCACGCCTGAGCCGGGCTGCCCAAGGCGGCGGGTTCGAAACGTTGAACCAGCTCCTTGAGACCCAGCAGCAACCCGCCCAAGCCAAATGTCCCCTGACTGACACCAACCTCCTGCTCCCCCTGAGGGTGATCTACACTACCCCTGCTGGTGGTGCCCCCCCCCCCCCCAATGTGTGCTAACCCTGTTTGGTTACCCTGACTTAAAAGTGTGTGTAACAATGAAGAAATAACCAAAGAAGAATTGCACTCACCAGGCTGTCTCGGGCCGGTCCCGACAGCCGTTCCGCTCGGACCCACCCCCGCCATCTGACCGATCTCCTTGTCAACGTCCGACTCCGACAGTTCTCCCTCCGATCGATCGCTGCCGACCATTGATTGCCGTCCTATAGACTGAACACCAGAAGGACCTGCACCGTCCGCTGTGGGTCTGCGGTGCTGTTCCCGACTCTGACGTTGGCTCACCCCGCCAGACCCGCTCTGTTCGACTGGTGACTGGCTCCGCTGTCTGCGGCCCCTCTGACTCGGAGCTGACTGATGTATTCCGTCACTGTCCCTTGCCCTGGGGCTCGTCATAGGCCTGGATTCATGCCGCCGGGGACTGGGGGCCATGCGCACGGCTGTACTCCCATCCCGCTGTCCTACACTCCCGTGCTGCATTCCCGCCTCCTCACTGCGTGTCGCCTCTGTCCCGGCCTCTCGTCCCAGACATCTCCTCCTGGCTGGGGGCGCGGAGCCATGTGCGGAACTGGTCTCCCCCCCCGCTGCCGCCTGTCCTCTCCTCCTGCTCCTAACGGTCCCTGTAGCACTGCTCCTGGTTAACCTCCCTGTTCCCCCTGCGGGGGTGCGACTGACATCCAACTGTCCCTGGCTCCTCCCCCCAGTTCCGGGGTCCTCATTCCTCAATACCCTACCCGCTCCAGCGGTGGGGGTGCGATCGATAGCTGATCGCGCTGACCCTTTCCTCCCGCTCCCGGCATCCCAGTTAATGGTAGCTCTCCCCGCTCCAGCGGTGGGGGTGCGGAAGTTGGCTGCTTGCGCCTGGCTCTTGCCCCCAGTCCTGGGATTGCTGTTCTCCGCCACCCTCCCCGCTCCAGCAGTAGGGGTGCTGTCACTGTCTGCCCGGGCCTGACTATCCCTGGACCCCCCGGGGCCTGCATCTGGGCTGTATCTCACTGGGGGCTTTGACCTTCTGGCCCTTGGTGTCACCGCCCCCCCCCCATCACCTGCCGCTCCTGGTCCGTCCGTCATGGCCGTTATTTGCTCCCTAAGCCACGCCGCTCCTTGTGTGGCAAGGGCTGCTCTCAAATGCTCCAAAATGTTGTCTGACATGTCTGCCATGTGTGTAAGTCAGAGCGGTGAGGGTGCCGTGTGAAAGATTCCTCCACCGCACTGCCACGTGTGTCCGTTCAGAGAGCGGTGAGGGTGCCGTGCGAAAGCTTCCTCCACCGCACGAGGACTGACGTCACTTCCCCTCTCTACAACTACTTTCCTGCTCTGAGGCCGCCCATACCCTGAAACCCCTCCCCTATTCTTAAAGCAGCGATGCTGCGGACCCCTTAAAACGGCGCTATGACAGCCCAGCATTGTCATGCCGTCCCTATGCGCACGGTCTGCGTCCTGCTGCTCCGGGACTCTCTTTATCAAACCACAAGAACAGGCAACAAACTCCTGAAATTGTTTTAATAATAGACTCCAATGGGAAATACCTTAACACTAAACGGCTCTTCCCAGGAACAAGAGTCTCTAAAATTCACTGTTCCACAATTGAACAGGCAACAGGAGTCATCAACGACCCATATTTCACTAACCCCAAACATATCATCATACACACAGGCACAAACAATATTCAGGAACAACAGGATGCTACCGTGGACAAATTACGGCAACTAAGGCCGCGTACACACGAAGGGACAATCCCGCGGGATTATCCTCTGGACTGAAGTCCAGGATAATCCCCTCGTGTGTGGGCGCCGGCGGACTTTTTGGCGCCAAAGTACGGCGGACTAAAGTTTCAGGTTTTGTTCTCAAATTATCCGCTGGACTTGAAGTCCAGCGGACAATCCCGCCGTTAGTGGGAAAGTCCGCGGGACTTTTGAAATGAACGGACTTGCCGCTCATCGGCAAGTCCGTTCATTTAGCACGTGACTTCAGGTTACGTAGCTAGCGTAGGCAGTGCCGCCGCGCTAGCTCCGTGACCTGGCATGGATTTAAAGGGAATCCCCACGCCGAAAAAACGGCGTGAGGGTTCCCCCCAAATCCATGTCAGACCCTCATCCGAGCACGCAGCCTGGCAGGAAAGGGGTGGGGACGAACAAGCGCCCCCCCCTCCTGAGCCGTACCAGGCTGCGTGCCCTCAACATGGGGGGGTGCGGCCCCCCCCCCGTGTCCCCATGTTGATGACAAGGGCCTCTTCCCGACAACCCTGGCCGTTGGTTGTCGGGGTCTGCCGGGGGCTTATCGGCATCTGGGAACCCCCTTTAATATGGGGGCCCCCAGATACCGGCCCCCCACCCTATGTGAATGATATGGGGTACGATGTACCCCTACCCATTCACCTAAGGTGTAAAATGTAAAGTAAAAAAAAACACCCACACTTTTGAAAAAATAGTTATTGCACTGCTCCGGGGGTCTTCTTCCGTCTTCGGGGGGTCTTCTCGCCGGACTCCCCCGCCATTTACCAGCTCTTTTACCGAGCGAGGGGAGTCCGGCTACCTTCTTCGTCGTCGCCGCCGTCTGGGGGTCTCGATCCGCCTTCGGGGGTCTTCTTCCGTCTTGGGTGGTCTTCTCGCCGGACTTTTACCTAGCTCTTTCACGAGGGGAGGTGTCCGGCTACCTTCTTCGTCGTCGCCCGCCGTCGTCTGGGGGTCTCGATCCGCCTTCGGGGGTCTTCCGGGGGTCTCTTCTGTTCTTGCGGCGGTCGTCGTCTTCCGCGCCGCCGGCGCCTTCTTCTTCTTCTTCTTCTTGTCCTCCTTCTTGTCCTTCTTGTTCCGATGTTGACCCGACGCTCTCTCTGCCCGGAATGCCTGTGCCGCTCTGAGCTCGGACTTATATAGGGACATGGGCGACAGGGTCACATGTTCATGTCACATGGTGACCCCGCCCCCTTGCGATGTCACAGTCCAGCATCCTCCGGGACTGTGACAACACAAGGGGGCGGGGTCACCATGTGACATGTGCATGTGACCCTGTCGCCCATGTCCCTATATAAGTCCGAGCTCAGAGCGGCACAGGCATTCCGGGCAGAGAGAGCGTCGGGTCAACATCGGAAGAAGAAGAAGAACAAGAAGGACAAGAAGGAGGACAAGAAGAAGAAGAAGGCGCCGGCGGCGCGGAAGACGACGACCGCCGCAAGAACAGAAGAGACCCCCGGAAGACCCCGAAGGCGGATCGAGACCCCAGACGACGGCGGCGACGACGAAGAAGGTAGCCGGACACCTCCCCTCGTGAAAGAGCTAGGTAAAAGAGCAGAAGAGAGGGGAGGAGTCCGGCGAGAAGACCCCAAGACGGAAGAAGACCCCCGAAGGCGGATCGAGACCCCCAGACGGCGGCGAGGACGAAGAAGGTAGCCGGACTCCCCTCGCTCGGTAAAAGAGCTTGGTAAATGGAGGGGGAGTCCTGCGAGAAGACCCCCAAGAGGAAGAAGACCCCCGGAGCAGTGCATAAACTATTTTTTCAAAAGTGTGGGTGTTTTTTTTTACTTTACATTTTACACCTTAGGTGAATGGGTAGGGGTACATCGTACCCCATATTCATTCACATAGGGTGGGGGGCGGTATCTGGGGGCCCCCTTATTAAAGGGGGGTTCCCAGATTCCGATAAGCCCCCGCCCGCAGACCCCGACAACCAACGGCCAGGGTTGTCGGGAAGAGGCCCTTGTCCTCATCATGGGGACAAGGTGCTTTGGGGGGGGGGGCCAAACGGCCCCCCTTTCCCCAGGGCACCCCCCATGTTGAGGGCACGCGGCCTGGTACGGCTCAGGAGGGGGGGGGTGCGCTCGTTCGTCCCCACCCCTTTCCTGGCCTGCCAGGCTGCTGCTCGGATGAGGGTCTGACATGGATTTGGGGGGAACCCCCACGCCGTTTTTTCGGCGTGGGGATTCCCTTTAAATCCATGCCGGGTCACGGAGCTAGCGCGGCGGCATTTACTGCCTACGCTAGCTACGAACCTGAAGTTACGTTCGAAATGAACGGACTGCTCCGTGTGTGGGCAAGTCCGTTCATTTTCAAAGTCCCGCGGACTTTTGGCCGGCGGATTATCCGCTGGACAAGTCCGTGCGTGTGTGGGCAAGTCCACACCCTCGGAAAGTCCAGCGGACTAGCCGGAAAGTCCAGCGGATTGTCCGCTGGACTTTGGTCCGCCGGCAAAAGTCCGTACGTGTGTACGAGGCATAACAGAGACTGCACAACAAAAATTCCCACAGTCCAAAGTAATTCTGTCCTCCATTCTTCCAAGGAGGGACATACCAAACAAAATAATCGAACAAATCAACACAGAGCTGGCAGACAAAACCAGGTCAAAGCCTTCCATTCATCTGGCACAACATCATTGTATAAAGCCCCAACACCTCTATGACAACAAACATCTGAACAAACAAGGGATCAGTCACCTGGCAAGAGAATTCAAAGACATTGTTCTCGAGAGAACTCACAACCCTGAACATGGCACAACCCTTTCTCAGATAGACACAATTAAAACTGCAAGACCCCAAACCTCACCACTAATACAACACAACAACTATACACTCAGCCAAAAAACAGGGCCACGAAGAAGGCAAGAATGGAGTAAACCACCCGCCCCAAGATGGATGTCAAGATCACTACAGAGCAGAGAAAAGGAGGAGATAAGAAGCCTCCTGAGCACATTATGCAATAAACTATGCGACAGCTAAAAAAAAAGCAAAGAAGACAACGACAACCACCCATAACCCAATTTGTCACAGGAAATTTACCCATTACAAGGTATATAAATATACAAACAAAAAATGACATCACTAGTAATCAGTAGCTGGAACATTCAGGGTGTGAATGCGTCAGCCTTTGGATCCAAAGTGAATGATCCAGATTTCAAGCAAAGACTATGTGAGACGGACATACAAATCCTCCTGGAAACATGGATCCGGGCACAGGATGAACCATCAGTACCTACTGGCTATAGGGAATTCTCTGTCCCCGCACAGAAAGATAAGAACATCAAACAGGGTCGGTGTTCAGGAGGAATACTTGTCTGGTATAAGGAGGAGCTGCATGGAAACATCAGTGCAATTAAAAAAGGTGAGAGCCACATCTGGCTAAGAATAAGCAGCTCCATTCTTACCTCTCAGTCAGACATCTACCTGTGTGCAGCATACATTGCCCCAGCAGAGTCCTCATATTTCAGACCAGACACCTACGAGGTCCTACAAAGTGAGGCTATCAACTTCCAATCCCTGGGACAAGTGCTCATCTGTGGAGACCTCAATGCTAGGACAGAAAGGGAAAAGGACTATACAAGCTCTGATGGCAACACGTACATAGTGGGCCATGCAAATTACGATCATGAGTCTATACAGAGAAACAGCTATGACAGTACAACCAACAAAAATGGAAGAAAATTGCTGAATTTGTGTCGCAATCTGGACCTCTACATCCTCAACGGCCGTACCAAGGGAGACTCTCTAGGAACGTACACATTTAGCTCCCATGTAGGCAGCAGTGTGGTAGACTATGCTATCACAGATATGCACCCCACACTCATCAATGGTTTTACAGTCACCCCACAAACACACCTGTCAGACCACAACCAACTACTGCTATACAGTGATATAAGTAACTGAGTTAAAATAAACGGAGTTACATAACGCAGTTACTTTAGAGGGTAACGAGTAATCTAACTGATTACTTTTCCCCTCATGGTAACGCAGTTCCCATTACTTGGGCGGAGTTACCTCAATTACATGGCAGTAGTGTAATTCCGGTGTCCTGACGAAAAAGTTCCCCCGCCGGATAAGGACCCCCTTTACTGCGCAGGCGCAGCGCTTGCGCAGTAGGAAGGACTACGGAGCTTACGAAAATTGCCAAACCTAAACAGCTCTGAGTGAACTCTACCCCGCGCAGGCGCAGTTAACATGTAATTGTACGAGGTGATGCAGCACGCTCCCAATGCTCGTGCTACTCTGCAAGGGGCATCTATCGTGTAACTAAGGGGTGGGTCTAGTATTACTGTAACCAAGGGGCGCATTTATTACTATTGTTATATATCGAGCTCTTCTGTAGCCATCCGCCCCTTACACGATATAATAATAATAGACCCACCCCTTGCTTACACGCTATAACAGATCTGCCCTTGGTTAGAGTATTAATAGAGCAGCCCCTTGGTTACACGATATATACAATAATAATAAATGCGCCCCTTGCTTACAGTAATACTAGACCCGCCTTAGTTACACGTATAGAATATAAAAAAAAAAGTCAGTTACTTTGCTGAGTAACTAATTACTTTTCCAATGTAGTAACTGAGTTACTAACGCAATTACTTTTTGGGAGAAGTAATTTGTAACTTAACTAATTACTTTTTTAAAGTAAGATGACCAACACTGCTGCTATATATTAAATCTTCTAGCAAACCATCACCAAAACTCCACCAGGCCTCTCTCTGCAACCTGCCACCATCATTTAAATGGTCCAAACAGTCTACCACAAAATACAGAGAAGTAACTGACAGACCTGACATTAAGAAACAGCTTGAAAACTTCCAAAACAATGCCTATGAGATAAGCCCACGAGGTGTGAACCAAGCAGCAAAGGACTTCCATAAAATACTACACACCATCGCAGAAACAGCTTAGCTGAGAAAAGCCAACTACAAGAAACCATCCAACAAACAATCCAATAAATGGTTCGACAAAGAATGCAAAGCATTAAGGAACACCTTACGGACAGTCTCCAATAACAAACACAGAGACCCTGACAACACTGACCTAAGAATAGCCCATGGCACCCTGCAGAAAAAATACACACAAACCCTTAAAAAGAAAAAGCAAAACTTCATCTCCAAAAACCTGCAACAGCTGGAAGAGGCACTTCAGGAAAATTCTTTCTGGGAAATATGGAAGAATATTGGCTCAGCACCCAGGAAAAACAACCTCCACATTCAAAATGGCGACATCTGGCTCAACTACTTTAGGAACCTCTACAAAGATATTCCAAAGGAGACTCTAACTGTAGAACAAAAAGACATCATCAAAAGACTAAATGATATGGAGGAAAAATGTAAGGACTTCCAGAACCCCCTAGATACATCGGTTACACCACAAGAAATTAGGGAGAAAAAAAGATGGAATCCTGCCAGAGATGATTAAATATGGCTCCCCAGATGTACATGCTGCAATATGCAAAGTGTTTAATCTGGTCCTGAGTGCTGGTTACTACCCTAAAGTATGGAACCAAGGCCTCATAACACCCATTTATAAGAGTGGAGACCAGTATGATCCAGCCAACTACAGAGGGATATGTCAGCAGCACACTAGTGAAACTATTCAACAGTATCCTCAACAAACGGATCCTCAACTTCCTGACACAACACAATGTCCTCAGCAGAAGTCAGGCAGGGTTCATGCCAAACCATCGCACTACAGACCACATCTACACCCTGCACAGCCTCATCAAGAACCATGTCCACAATACAAAACAGGGAAAGATATTTGCCTGCTTTGTGGACTTTAAGAAGGCATTTGACTCAGTGTGGCACCCAGGCCTGTTCCTCAAACTATTGGAGAGTGGAATAGGAGGGAAAACATATGATGTTATAAAGAGTTCATACACTGAGAACAGCTGCAGCGTAAAGGTGAATGGGAAAAGAACTGAACACTTCCGGCAGGCCCGAGGAGTAAGACAGGGCTGCAGCCTAAGTCCAACCCTCTTCAACATCTACATCAATGAACTGGCTGCAGCTGTAGAATTCTCCCCAGTACCAGGACTGACTCTACATGACACCGAGGTGAAGTTCCTGCTGTATGCGGATGACCTCCTACTTCTGTCACCAACAGAGAAAGGCCTACAAGACAGCCTGGAAGTGCTGGAGAAATACAGTGCCACATGGGCACTACCGATCAACTCAAACAAAACAAAAATCATGGTGTTCCAAAAGAAAAATACAAAACAAAGAGCCCTCCCTTTAAATTAAACAACTGCACTGTTGATGAAACTAACAGCTACATATACCTCGGCCTGGAAATTAACAAATCAGGAAGTTTCAAGCCAGCCATAGAGGTACTAAAAGACAAGGCACGCAGAGCCTACTATGCCATCAGGAGACAGCTGTACCACCTAAAACCACCAGTGAGAGTCTGGCTCAGAATATTTGATAGCGTCATCACCCCAATTCTTCTTTATGGCAGTGAAGTTTGGGGGCCCGTCACCTACCCAGACCAATCCAAATGGGACCCCAGCCCAACAGAAATATTCCATATGGAATTCTGCAAACACCTACTCCAAGTCCATCGGAGCACCTCCAACAGTGCTTGCCTGTCTGAGTTGGGCAGGTTTCCCTTATTTCTTGCAGTACAGAAGAGGGCGCTATCATACTGGGACCACCTACAAGACAGCAGTCCCAATTCCTACCACCATAAAGCCCTACTGAACAGTAAGGACCAGTCCAAACCATGTGGCCTGCAACAACTCATCACCTTGTCTATCCCAAACTCTCAACAATGTGGCCTGACAAAATCTCAAATAAAAAACATAACGAATGACTCCAAAGAAAAATATGTTGAAGAATGGAGAAACGAAATAACAAACTCCAAAAAACTAACTGTTTACCAGTCATTGCAGAGAGACTACAAACTGGCCCCGTACCTGGAAGTGCTACAAGACCCCAAAGACAGACAGACCCTGAGCCAGTACAGACTGAGCGCCCACAGCCTGGAAATCGAATTAGGATGGCACAGACAGACCTACAAGCCCAGGGAGAGTAGACTGTGCCAGCAATGTGACCAGGGGGTCCTGGAGGATGAGGAACACTTCCAGCAACATTGCCTCAAGTACTCATCAGTGAGGGACACTCACTTTCAGAGACTCTCAACTCTCATACCGGACTTCACTTCTATAGAAGAGAAGAGGAAACTCCAACTTCTACTGGGAAAAGAGAAGCCAATGGTGAAGATAGCTGCCCAGTATGTGACAGCATGTCACCGAATGAGAGGGACATGAAAGACTGAGGACTTAAAAATCCTTTACAGAGACTTATGTCCATTCCCTGTTATATTACCCATTACCCTTCCCCCTTTTTTCCTATACAAACTCAACTGCTTTGGCAATGCTAACATGTATTTGGTCCTGCCAATAAAGCTTATTTGAATTTGAATTTGAGAGAGAGAGAGAGAGATGGGCAGCAAGAGAGAGAGGGGCAGAGAGAGAGGGGGCGGATAGAGAGAGAGAGAGAGAGGCAGAGAGAGAGAGAGGGGGGGTCGGATAGAGAGAGAGGGGGCAGATAGAGAGAGAGGGGGCAGATAGAGAGAGAGGGGGCAGATAGAGAGATAGGGGGCAGATAGGGAGAGAGAGAGGGGCAGGGAGAGGGAGAGAGAGGGGGCAGGGGAGAGAGAGGGGGCAGGGAGTGAGAGAGCGAGAGAGAGGGGGGGAGAGAGGGGCAGGGAGAGAGAGAGAGAGAGAGAGGGGGCCGGGAGAGAGAGAGATGGGGCAGAGAGAGAGAGAGGGGGGCAGGGAAAGAGAGAGAGGGGGGCGGGAGAGAGGGGCAGGAAGAGAGAGAGAGAGGGGGGGGGCAGGGATAGAGAAAGAGGGGGGAGAGAGAGAGAGAGAGCGAGGGGCAGGGAGAGAGAGAGGGGAGAAGGGAGAGAGAGAGGGGGAGAGAGGGGCATAGAGAGAGAGGGGGGGCAGAGAGAGGGAGGGGCAGAGAGAGAGAGAGCGATAGAAAGAGAGAGAGAGAGGGAGAGGCAGGGAGAGAGAGAGGCAGGAGAGAGAGGGGGAGAGAGAGGGGGTAGCAGAGAGAGAGAGAGAGAGAGAGGGTCGGA
>CM053027.1:602413471-602489311 GCA_028564925.1 Lithobates sylvaticus | reverse complement strand
CTGGGGCGTTTTTTTAGGCGTTTTTCAGGCGTTTTAACTTAAAAAAAAAGCGCCTGTAAAGCGCCTGAAAGAAGCCGCAACTGCAATCCCAATGTGAAAGCCCGAGTGCTTTCACACTGAGGCGCTGCGCTGGCAGGGCGTCAAAAAAAGTCCTGCAAGCAGCTTCTTTGCAGCGCTTTTGGAGCGGTGAATACACCGCTCCTAAAGCGCCCCTTCCCATTGAAATCAATGGGAAGCGCCTGCAAAACGCCCGAAAAGCGCTTTTGGCAGAAGCGCTTTGTGGGCTCTTTTAACCCTTTATTTGGCCACTAGCAGGGGTTAAAAGCGCCCACTAGCGCTCGAAAAACACTGGTAAAGCGCTGCTAATTTAAGCAGCGCTTTATGAGCGTTTTTCGGGCGCTGGCAGTGTGAAAGGGCTCTTAAAGCACTTGGGCTTTCACATTGGGATTGCAGATGAGGCTTCTTTCAAGCGCTTTACAGGCGCTTTTTTTTAACGCTAAAGCGTCTGAAAAACGCCTGAAATACGCCCCAGTGTGAAAGTGGTCTTAGGGTAACTTTTTATTTTTTCCAGGAATCATGGAAAAACTCGACCACCCATGCCCGCGGGTCTGCAGTCTGGATCCAAAATGAGAATGGGGTATGTTGTCTCCTCTTTGTGTCTGTGGAGGGGAACACGGAAGATGCAATTGTTTTCTCTCCTCTGCGTATCTTTATGGAGAATAAAATGTATGAATCCATTCTTATTTAGAAGGAGGTGCTCAAAGTTTTTTACATTTTAAAGAGTAACTCCACTTTTGTTGGGGGGGGGGGGGACATTCCCCTCTGGGTGATCCGGGTACATTGCAAGGATTTTAACAAATTTTGTTGCAGATTTCCACCTTTTGTTACTCAGAAGGATGAGCTCCGGCGTGTTTGCACGGTCCACGTGCAGAGCCCGCCAGGAAGTCGGCACAGCGCTAATCGCCGGCAGCGAGACATTGTCCGATCTCTGCAGCCGCACATCGGGACAATATCTCACTGCCTGTGATTAGCGCTGCGCCGACTTCCTGGCGGGCTCTGCACGTGGACCGTGCGATCACGCCGGAGCTCATCCTTACTTTGAAGAAATGGCTGTTGATCTGTGTGTCCCATGTGCAAAGTGAATCTGTATGGGAGTGATTTATATAATTATCAATCGCCTGCTGCACCTGCAGGGCTCTGAGGAAAGTTGCAGGGTCTGCATCTTTTTTTTTAGACGTGATTTCCCTTTTTGGAAGGATCTCACCAAAAATGACATTTGTGTTGCAGGAGATTCTCAAAATCTGACTTGTATCTTAGTGCAAAAATCAGTGAGCCAATCGCACAAGCAGGAAATGACATCTCTGGGGGGCGCTCTGTACACCATCTGTGTGCAGAACCCTTTCCAGGTTGCCACATTGCATTGCCTGTTACAGAAAATGATAGCGCTGCGGATTGGAACGGAATTGTACATTTAAAAAATAAATAGCATACAATTGTGACACAAGTCATATTGTAATTGTATGCGCTATATAAAATTATTATTGTTTTATTTTAATTTTTTTTTATTTTTATTTTTTTTAACCACTTCAGCCCCGGACCAATTGTCAGCATAAGGACCAGAGGTCTTTTTTCAATTTCGCACTGCACTGCTTCAACTGGTAATTGCGCGGTCATGCAATGTTGTAACCAAACGAAATTTGCGTCCTTTTCTTCCCACAAATAGAGCTTTCTTTTGATGGTATTTGATTGCCTCTGTGATTTTTATTTTTTGCGCTATAAACGGAAAAAGACCGCAAATTTTGAAAAAAAATTATATTTTGTACTTTTTGTTATAAGAAAAATCTAATAAACTAAATTTTAGTCAAACATTTGGGCCAAAATGTATTCAGCCACATGTCTTTAGTAAAAAAAAATGCCAATAAGTATATGTTTATTGGTTTGCGCAAAAGTTATAGCGTCTACAAACTAGAGTACATTTTCTGGAATTTACACAGCTTTTAATTTATTTCTTGAGGTGCTAAAATGGCAGGGCAGTATAAACCCCCCCAAATTACCCCATTTTGGAAAGTAGACACCCCAAGCTATTTGCTGAGAGGCAGGTTGAGCCCATTGAATATTTTTTTTTTTTTAGTCCCAAGTGATTGAATAAAGACAACAAAAAAAAAAAAAACTATCACTAAATGATATATTGCTCACACATGCCATGGTTATATGTGGAGATGCACCCCAAAATACATTTTGCTGCTTCTCCTGAGTATGGGGATACCACATGTGTGGGACTTTTTGGGAGCCTAGCCGCGTTCGTGGCCCCGAAACCCAAGCACCACCTTCAGGATTTCTAAGGGTGCAAATTTTTGATTTCACTCCTCACTACCTATCACAGTTTCGAAGGCCATAAAATGCCAAGATGGCACAACCCCCCCCCCCCCAGATGACCCCATTTTGGAAAGTAGACACCCCAAGCTATTTGCTGAGAGGCATGTTGAGTCCATGGAATATTTTATATTTTGCCACAAGTTGCGGGAATATTACAAACTTTTTTTTTTTGCCCAAAGTTGTCACTAAATGATATATTGCCCACACATGCCATGGGCATATGTGGAATTACACCCCAAAATACATTCTGCTGCTTCTCCTGAGTACGGGGATACCACATGTGTGGGACTTTTTGGGAGCATAGCCGCGTACGGGACCCCGAAATCCAAGCACCGCTTTCAGGATTTCTAAGGGCATAAATTTTTGATTTCACTCCTCACTACCTATCACTACCTATCACAGTTTTGAAGACCATAAAATGCCAAGATGGCACAAAACCCCCCCAAATGACCCCATTTTGGAAAGTAGACACCCCAAGCTATTTGCTGAGAGGCATGTTGAGCCCGTTGAATATTTTTTTTTTTAGTCCCAAGTGATTGAATAAAGACAAAAAAAAATAAATAAAAAAAATTTATTCAAAAAGTTGTCACTAAATGATATATTTCTCACACATGCCATGGTTATATGTGGAATTGCACCCCAAAATACATTTTGCTGCTTCTCCTGAGTATGGGGATACCACATGTGTGGGACTTTTTGGGAGCCTAGCCGCGTACGGGGCCCCGAAACCCAAGCACCGCCTTCAGGATTTCTAAGGGTGCAAATTTTTGATTTCACTCCTCACTACCTATCACAGTTTCGAAGGCCATAAAATGCCAAAGTAGCACAAAACCCCCCCAAATGACCCCATTTTGGAAAGTAGACACCCCAAGCTATTTGTTGAGAGGCATGGTGAGTATTTTACAGCTCTCATTTGTTTTTGAAAATGAAGAAAGTAAAGAAAAAAAATTTTTTTTTTTCTTTTTTCAATTTTCAAAACATTGTGACAAAAAGCGAGATCTGCAAAATACTCACCATACCTCTCAGCAAATAGCTTGGGGTGTCTACTTTCCAAAATGGGGTCATTTGGGGGTGGTTTGTGCCATCTGGGCATTCCATGGCCTCCGAAACTGTGATTGGCAGTGAGGAGTGAAATAAAAAAATTACACCCTTAGAAAGCCTGAAGGCGGTGCTTGGATTTTGGGGTCCCGTACGCGGCTAGGCTCCCAAAAAGTCCCACACATGTGGTATCCCCGTACTCAGAAGAAGCAACAGAATGTATTTTGGGGTGTATCTCCACATATGCCCATGGCATGTTTGAGCAATATATCATTTAGTGACAACTTTTTGTAAAAAAAAATATTATTTTTTTTTTTTTCATTATTCAATCTCTTGGGACCAAAAAAAATAATATTTAATGGGCTCAACATTGCTCTCAGCAAATAGCTTGGGGTGTCTACTTTCCAAAATGGGGTCATTTGGGGGGGGTTTGAACTGTCCTGGCATTTTATGCACAACATTTAGAAGCCTATGTCACACGTCACCCACTCTTCTAACCACTTGAAGATAAAGCCCTTTCTGACACTTTTTGTTTACATGAAAACATATTTTTTTTTTGCAAGAAAATTACGTTGAACCCCCAAACACTATATATATTGTTAAAGCAAAGGCCCTACAGATTAAAATGGTGGGTGTTGCATTTTTTTTTTCCACACAGTATTTGTGCAGCGATTTTTCAAACGCATTTTTTGTGGAAAAAATACACTTTTTTTTATTTTAATGCACTTAAACACACTATATTGCTCAAATTTTTGATGAAATAAAAAATATGATCTTAGGCCGAGTACATGGATACCAAACACGACATGCTTTAAAATTGCGCAAAAACACACAGTGGCGACAAACTACATACATTTTTAAAAGCCTTTAAAAGCCTTTACAGGTTACCACATTAGATTCACGGAGGAGGTCTACTGCTAAAATTACTGCCCTCGATCTGACCTTCGCGGTGATACCTCACATGCATGGTGCAATTGCTGTTTACATATGACGCCAGACCGACGCTTGTGTTCGCCTTTGCGCAAGAAAAGGGGGGGCAGGGGTGCTTTTTTTTTTTTTTTTTTTTTTTAGTTTTTTTTTTTGTTTAGCTTTTTTATTTTATTTTTAAAACTGTTCCTTCCATTTTTTTTTCTTAGTTGTCATTTTTATTGTTATCGCAGGGAATGTAAATATCCCCTATGATAGCAATAGGCAGTGACAGGTACTCTTTTTTTGAAAAAATTGGGGTCTATTAGACCCTAGATCTTTCCTCTGCCCTCAAAGCATCTGACCACACCAAGATCGGTGTGATAAAATGCTTTCCCAATTTCCCAATGGCGCGGTGGGTATGCCCACCATTAGAATACCTCCCTTCATCCACCCACTTCTAATGATGGGCATACATGCACCATTTATATATGCCGAAGCATGGGGGCATCCTCCCGCAAAAAAAGTTATGCCACGTACACATGGTCGGACTTTTTTCGACCGTATGTACGTGGCATTAGGAGCAAAATCGCTCCTCCGCCCTCTGCTGCCCCCATGCTTCGGCATATATGCTCTTTTTTTTAACTGTGGTGGTGAAATCACCTCCTACAGCATTGGAGTCGCGGCTTTATGTATCGTGGGAGCAAACGCTGTTGCTGTCAAGATAAATAAATCCACGCTGCAACTGAATGGCGTACCTGCTAAGCAAATAATGGTTAACATTAAAACAAAGTAACATTAGAGTATAACAGTAAGACCTTACCATACCATACCTGCAAAGCAAATACCAAAAAAAAAAACATAGTAAAAAATAAAACATTTTGTTAACGCAACCGGTGCCTAAAATATATATATGCCGAAGCATGGGGGCATCCTCCCGCAAAAAAGTTATGCCACGTACACATGGTCGGACTTTTTTCGACCGTATGTACGTGGCATTAGGAGCAAAATCGCTCCTCCGCCCTCTGCTGCCCCCATGCTTCGGCATATATGCTCTTTTTTTTAACTGTGGTGGTGAAATCACCTCCTACAGTGTTGGAGTCGCGGCTTTATGTATCGTGGGAGCAAACGCTGTTGCTGTCAAGATAAATAAATCCGCGCTGCAACTGAATGGCGCACCTGAAAACAAAAAAATGGTTAACAATAAAACATACCTGAAAAGCAAGCATGATAAAACATAATAAAACATTGCAGAATAGAATAGAGTAAAAAAGAGCAACAATAGAGAGAGAGAGAGAGAGAGAGAAACAATAAAACGACAACTATTTTTGGTTTTTTATTTTATATTTTTTTTGGGGGGGGGGGGGGTTTTTTTTGTACTTTTTATTTTTATTTTTATTTTTTACACTTTTTTTTTTAAACTATAACTATAATTTTAACTGTAACGGTCGGGTCTCAAAATGCGATGGCATTCTTGAGACCCTGTGAAAGTGTATCCTAGCCTGTGAAATGCTGTACCCTACAATACCTCACTAGTGAGTGGTAGCGTTCAAAACATTCACCAACGCAGAGACCAGGATTGTCAGGACAGCGTGGACAATAATAACGGCTGTCACGCCTACATCCGCGCTTGCTACAGACACGACATCTTTTTTGGGGGGCTCGTTGGGTAGGGGTACTCGGGAGGACATAAGGATGCATTATCCTCTCATGCAGCCGGCTTACTGCATTTGGTAGGGGATGTTGAGGTGTGGAATCGCCTGGATACAGGAGTTCCATGACAACCGCTCCCTGGAATTCAAGGAAGGGTAACGTCCCGCCTGAAGCTCCGTATAGCACATGAGCATTCAGCAAAGCCAATTGGAATAAATAAATAGACACTTTTTTGTACCAGCATCTAGCCTTACGGACAACTAGGTACGGCGCCAACAACTGGTCGTTGAGGTCCACCCCTCCCATATTAAGGTTGTATTCGTGGACACAGAGGGGTTTCGTCACAACACCAGCCGCCGTACGAATTTGGACTGTCGTGTCTGCATGAAGGGAGGTAAGAACGAAAACATTCTTATTATCCCTCCACTTCACAGCGAGCAAATTATTACACTTGAAGCAGGCTCTCTCCCCCAGCCTAAGACGGGAATCTACAAGCCGCTGGGGAAAGCCCCAGCGATTAGGTCGCACGGTGCCACATGCTCCAATCTGCTGATCAAACAAGTGACTAAACAGTGGCACGCTCGTGTAATAATTGTCCACGTACAAGTGGTACCCCTTTCCGAATAAGGGTGACACCAAGTTCCACACTATCTTGCCAGCGCTCCCTATGTAATCTGGACAGTTCTCCGGCTCTACGTAACTATCTTTTCCCTCATAAACCGAAAAGCTCCACGTATAGCCTGTTGCCCTGTCACAGAGCTTGTAGAGCTTGACCCCGTATCTGGCACGCTTGCTGGGAAGGAACTGTTTGAAAGACAAGCGGCCAGAAAACTTAATCAGGGACTCGTCAACGCAGACAACTTGATTGGGCGTAAACAAGGCTGCAAAACATTGGTTGAAGTGGTTTATGAGGGGCCGAATTTTGTAGAGCCGATCAAATTCAGGGTCTCCACGAGGACGACAAAGTTCATTGTCACTGAAGTGCATGAACCGCAAAATCATCTCGTATCGTGCCCTGGACATGGAGCAAGAGAACACGGGCATTTGGTGGTGCGGTGAGGTGGACCAATAAGACCTCAGAGTCGGGAATTTGTGTATGCCCATGTTGAGGGAAAGGCCCAGAAAGGTCTTAAATTCGGAAACCGTAATTGGTTTCCAATCTCTGGCAAGGGAAGGCACTTGGGGATTAGCGGCGATGTATTGACCAGCGTATATATTACTTTGGTCCACAATAGATCTATAGAGATCTTCCGTGAAAAACAGCGAATAAAAATCGGATGGCTTAAAATCAGCTGTTTCCACCTGAATACCGGGTTGGCCAGTGAATGGGGGAAGTACGGGGCCTGCAGAAGTGGTGGGCACCCAATCAGGATTGGCGAATTCTGCAGGAAGGACACTATGTGATCGACGGACCTGCCTTTGTCTTCTTCTTGGTGGCAGCGGGACACTACTTGTGCTTGCCACCTCGCCAGCTTGAACTGCACTTATGGGACTCGCCACGTCACCAAGTGTTACTGCAGTGCTGGTTTGACTACGTCCAGGGTGTACTAGGCCGCTGGTGCTTGCCAGTTCACCAGAAGGAATGGCGGCGCTAGTACTTCTCTGCTCCATACGAGAGACCTGCGGTTCCTGCACCTCAACAACATCAGAAGATCGGGATCGGGTACGCCTGACCTTAGCAGGGACCTCACCTTCGTCGCCAGAGCTATCTGTCATGGAGCCGCTGTCGTCTACTGGATCGTATTCTGAGCCTGATTGTGACAGATGAGTGACCTCCTCTTCACTATCTGACATACTCAGAAACAAGTAGGCCTGTTCACTAGTGTACTTGCGATTTGCCATTTTGGGCTCTAAATTTAGTAGTACACTAGTGAGATTCACAGGAAAAAAAGCTCCTAGGCTGCTGGCGAGAGAATCAAAACGCTACCAAAAAAACTGTTAGCGATCGCAGGGATCAGGCCTGACTCTGCGAACGCTGCAGTTATGTGTGCTTAGTGTTTTGGAAGTGACAGTGATCGATCGATACTGCACTTGGGTGGGCTGGGCTGGGCTGGGCGGAGGGGGAAAACGCAGGTGCTAGCAGGTATCTGGGCTGATCCCGCTAACAATGCGTTTTTTGGAACCCTAAACTGCTGGGACGCTAGTATAGATCTGATCAGATCAGATATTGATCTGTTCAGATACTATACCACTAAGGGAGGTGTATGCTTTGCGCGTGGGTGTTTGCGGTACTGGCACTAACCTGGGGCGACGCAGACCTTATTTGACCCTAAAACCTAATTGATATCACCCGCCGTGCGATCAGGGGGTTAAACCGATAGTTGGGTAATAAATGGCGGGTGCCCTGACAGTATAAAAAAACAAGCTAACTAACCAGCGTCACCCATAACAGTTATACGGTGATCACTGGTGAAAGGGTTAACTAGGGGCAATCAGGGGGTTAAAACCTTTATTAGGTAATATATGGGGGTACCTGACACTATATAAAAACCTGACGGGGAACCTAAATAACTAAATAACTAACTGGCTAACCAGCGTCACCAGTGACACTTATACTGTGATCACTGGTGAAAGAGTTAACTCTAGGGGCAATCAAGGGGTTAAAACCTTTATTTAGGTTGTAATATTGGGGTACCTGACCTATAAACCTATTTATAATCCTATATAAACCTGGCGGTTACCTAAAAAAAAAAACTGGCTACCTAGCGGCACCAGTGACACTAATAGAGCGATCAGAAAAACGATCGCTTAGTGACACTGGCAAAAGGGGGTGAAAGGGTTACCTAGGGGGCAATCCAGGGGTTCACCCTTTACGGGGGGGGGGGGCGGGGGCTACCTTAGACCTAAAGGGGCCTAAAACTAACTGCCCTGACAGTTATTGCAGTCACACTGACACTAAATGCAGTGATCAGTAAAATAAATGATCACTGCAATCAGTGACACTGTGACTGGGGGGGCAGGGGGTGATCTGGGGGGTGATCAGGGGGTGACAGGGGGGTGAAATATGTGCCTATGTGTGCCTGGTGTCAGTGTAGTGTTGGTGCACTAACCTGATGTCTTCTCCGCTCGGCGTCCCGGTCAGAAAGACCGACACGAGGAGCGTGACATCACTTCCCCTTGCCTGTGTTTACAATTACACAGGAAGGGGAAGGAAGGGGAAGCATCTCATTGGCCAGAGCGATCGGGAGGGGGTGGCCAGAAACGACTGGCCGTCCCCTCGTCCCGCATCGCTTCTGAAGCCATCCCGACCGTCCCCGCCGGCGGAGGGGGGTCCGATCGGACCCCCCAACCGCCTGAAGAATGGCACGTACAGGTACGTGATTCTGCCTGTACGTGCCATTCTGTTGACGTATATATACATGGGGCGGTCGGGAAGTGGTTAAAGGAAAAAAAAAAAAATGTTACCCCTAATCGCCCACTAGATGGCGATGAAGGCCTTTCACAATTCATCACTGTTAAAATAGGCCCAAAACCACCCAGACTTGCGTGTTTTCAACCAAAATCGCTCAAAATCGCACTCGTCGCCCAAAATGACAGTTTAAAAAAACGCAACGTGTGAAAGTTCAAAAAAATTCAAAATTGGACCGTTGGCGACCATGGCAGCTGGAAGAGGTGACAAAATAGGCCCAAAACCACCCAGACTTGCGTGTTTTTGACCAAAATCGCTCAAAATCGCACTCGTCGCTCAAAATGACAGTTGAAAAAAATGCAACGTGCGAAAGTTCAAAAAAATTCAAAATTGGACCGTTGGCGGCCATGGCAGCTGGAAGAAGTGACAAAATAGGACCAAAACCACCCAGACTTGCGTGTTTTCAACCAAAATAGTGGCATAGACGCTTTTGCCCAAACCAGTCAATAAATTTATTCTACATATTTTTAGGTGATCAAATACCACCAAAAGAAAGCTCTATTTGTGGGAATAAAAGGATGCCAATTTTGTTTGGATGCCACGGCGCACGACCGCGCAATTGTCAGTTAAAGCGACACAGTGCCGAATCGGAAAAAGTGCTCTTGTCTTTGGCCAGCCAAATGGTCCGGGGCTGAAGTGGTTAAAGCAGTGGTCTCCAAACTGCGGCCCTTTGCTTGCTTTTATCCGGCTCTTGGGACACCATTTTATTCATTGACACCAACAATGGGGCACAATTCCTACTAATGGCATCAATGAGGGGAAACAATTCCTACCAATGACACCAACAATGGGGCACAATTCTTCCCAATGACACCAATGATGGGGCACAATTCCTACCAATGACACCAGCAATGGGGCACAATTCTTTCCATTAACACCAATGATGGGGCACAATTCTTCCCAATGACACCAATGATGGGGCACAATTCCTACCAATGACACCAACAATGGGACACAATTATTTCCATTAAAACCAATGATGGGGCAAAATTCCTTCCAATGACATCAAAGATGGGGCACAATTCCTTCCAATGACATCAAAGATGGGGCACAGTTCCTCCCACTGACACCTACAATGGGGCCTAATGACACCAATGATGGGGCACAATTACTATCAATGACACCAAAGATGGGGCTATGTTTACTCCAACTGATGCTAGGACATTTCTACTCCTGATGGCCACACTCCGGTCCCCCTAAAATCTGAAGGACAGTAAACTGGCCCTTTGTTTAGAAAGTTTGGAGACCCCTGTATTAAAGAATAAAAAAAAAAAATGTTACCCCTAATCGCCCACTAGATGGCGATGAAGGCCTTTCACAATTCATCACTGTTATTTATCAGGAGTTCCTGCAGGAAATCTTCTGAGGAAAGGTCATCAGCACCTCCAGGTCACAGGTCACAGGTCACGTCTCTCAGCAAACAAAAGTATTGATTTTCAAGACAGGCTGAGAAAATAAAACTTCCTTTATTTTATTGAGGAATGAACCTTTTCGTCACCATAATGCAATAATAAATTCTCAGGGTTGCTGCACAGCCATTTAACTGGTCTGACTGGTGGAAATATTATCGCTTTTGGCAAGCAAAAAAAAAAATGTGATAGAAAGTTGAATTCTATTCTATGCTATGCAAAAGTCAAGAACAAAAAATACTTCTGGACTGGAGTACTACTAGCTGACCGGGCCTTGTCTGGAACTTTTTGTTTGCAAGCTTTAATTTGTATTGTTTGCTAGAAAATTACTTAGAACCCCCCAAACACTATATATTTTTATGAGCAGAGACCCTAGAGAATAAAATGGCGATCGTTGCAATATTTTATGTCACACTGTATTTGCGCAGCGGTCTTTTAAACGCAATTCTTTTGGAAAAAAAGACACTTTTTTTAAATAAAATAAAAAAAAAAAACAATAAGGCTAGTCCAATTTTTTTGTATAACGTGAAAGATGATGTTACGCCAAGTAAATAGATACCGAACATGTAATGCTTTAAAATTGCAGACATAGTTACATAGTTAGCTAGGCTGAAAAAAGACATCCAGTTCAACCTTAACCACTTCAGCCCCGGACCATTTGGCAGCCAAAGGACCAGAGGTCTTTTTTCAATTTCGCACTGCACTACTTTAACTGGTAATTGCGCGGTCATGCAATTTTGTAACCAAACGAAATTTGCGTCCTTTTCTTCCCACAAATAGAGCTTTCTTTTGATGGTATTTGATTGCCTCTGTGATTTTTATTTTTTGCGATATAAACGGAAAAGGAGCGAAAATTTTGAAAAAAAAAGAGATTTTCTACTTTTTGTTATAAAAAAAATCTAATAAACTCAATTTTAGTCAAACATTTGGGCCAAAATGTATTCAGCCACATGTCTTTAGTAAAAAAAATGCCAATAAGCGTATATTTATTGGTTTGCGCAAAAGTTATAGCGTCTACAAACTAGAGTACATTTTCTGGAATTTACACCGCTTTTAATTTATGACTGCCTATTTCATTTCTTGAGGTGCTAAAATGGCAGAGAAGTACAAAACCCCCCCAAATGACCCCATTTTGGAAAGTAGACACCCCAAGCTATTTGCTGAGAGGCATGTTGAGCCCATTGAATATTTTTTTTTTTAGTCCCAAGTGATTGAATAAAGACAAAAATAAAAAAGATTTTTTTTTTTTTCAAAAAGTTGTCACTAAATGATATATTGCTCACACATGCCATAGTTATATGTGGAATTGCACCCCAAAATACATTTTGCTGCTTCTCCTGAGTATGGGGATACCACATGTGTGGGACTTTTTGGGAGCCTAGCCGCGTACGGGGCCCCGAAACCCAAGCACCGCCTTCAGGATTTCTAAGGGTGCAAATTTTTGATTTCACTCCTCACTACCTATCACCGTTTCGAAGGCCATAAAATGCCAAAATAGCACAAAACCCCCCCAAATGACCCCATTTTGGAAAGTAGACACCCCAAGCTATTTGTTGAGAGGCATGGTGAGTATTTTACAGCTCTCATTTGTTTTTTTGAAAATGAAGAAAGTAAAGAAAAAAAACATTTTTTTTTTTTTTTTTTTTCAATTTTCAAAACTTTGTGACAAAAAGCGAGATCTGCAAAATACTCACCATACCTCTCAGCAAATAGCTTGGGGTGTCTACTTTCCAAAATGGGGTCATTTTGGGGGGTTTTATGCCATCTGGGCATTCCATGGCCTCCGAAACTGTGATTGGCAGTGAGAAGTGAAATAAAAAAATTACACCCTTAGAAAGCCTGAAGGCGGTGATTGGTTTTTGGGGTTCCGTACGCAGCTAGGCTCCCAAAAAGTCCCACACATGTGGTATCCCCGTACTCAGGAGAAGCAACAGAATGTATTTTGGGGTGTATTTCCACATATGCCCATGACATGTTTGAGCAATATATCATTTAGTGACAACTTTTTGTAAAAAAAATATATATATATTTTTTTTTTCATTATTCAATCTCTTGGGACAAAAAAAAAAATATTTAATGGGCTCAACATTGCTCTCATCAAATAGCTTGGGGTGTCTACTTTCCAAAATGGGGTCATTTGGGGGGGGGGTTTGAACTGTCCTGGCATTTTATGCACAACATTTAGAAGCCTATGTCACACGTCACCCACTCTTCTAACCACTTGTAGACAAAGCCCTTTCTGACACTTTTTGTTTACATGAAAACATATTTTTTTTTTGCAAGAAAATTACGTTGAACCCCCAAACACTATATATAATGTTAAAGCAAAGGCCCTACAGATTAAAATGGTGGGTGTTGCATTTTTTTTTTCCACACAGTATTTGCGCAGCGATTTTTCAAACGCATTTTTTGTGGAAAAAATACACTTTTTTTTATTTTAATGCACTAAAACACACTATATTGCTCAAATTTTTTGATGAAATAAAAAATATGATCTTAGGCCGAGTACATGGATACCAAACATGACATGCTTTAAAATTGCGCACAAACACGCAGTGGCGACAAACTACATACATTTTTAAAAGCCTTTAAAAGCCTTTACATGATACCACATTAGATTCACGGAGGAGGTCTACTGCTAAAATTACTGCCCTCGATCTGACCTTCGCGGTGATACCTCACATGCATGGTGCAATTGCTGTTTACATATGACGCCAGACCAACGCTTGTGTACGCCTTTGCGCAAGAGAAGGGGGGGCAGGGGTGCTTTTTTTTTTTTTTTTTTTTTTTTTATTTATTTTTGTGTTTTTTTTTTATTTTTAAACTGTTCCTTCCATTTTTTTTCTTTGTTATGATTTTTATTGTTATCTTAGGGAATGTAAATATCCCCTATGATAGCAATAGGCAGTGACAGGTACTCTTTTTTTGAAAAAATTGGGGTCTATTAGACCCTAGATCTTTCCTCTGCCCTCAAAGCATCTGACCACACCAAGATTGGTGTGATAAAATGCTTTCCCAATTTCCCAATGGCGCGGTTTATATCCGGGAGGGGGGACATTCCCTCCCACTGCTTGTAAAAGCAGTCTAGAGGCTAATTACCCGCTAGAATTGCTTTTACATGAAAGCCGATCACTGGCTGAAAAGAATGATACCAAGATGATACCTAAACCTGCAGGCATCATTCTGGTATAACCATTCAAAGTCCAGCAACATACTGGACATATATTGTAATCTTTTTTTTTTCATGCAGCCTCTTGGCTGAACGAAAAAAAGAGATTGATTGGTGGGTATGCCCACCATTAGAATACCTCCCTTCATCCACCCACTTCTAATGATGGGCATACATGCACCATTTATATATGCCGATGCATGGGGGCATCCTCCCGCAAAAGTTATGCCGTGTACACACGGTCGGAATTTCGACCGTATGTACGTGGCATTAGGAGCCAATCGCTCCTCCCCCCCCCTGCTGCCCCCATGCTTCGGCATATATGCTCTTTTTTTTAACTGTGGTGGTGAAATCACCTCCTACAGCGTTGGAGTCGCGGCTTTATGTATCGTGGGAGCAAACGCTGTTGCTGTCAAGATAAATAAATCCGCGTTGCAACTGAATGGCGCACCTGAAAACAAAAAAATGCTTAACACTAAAACACAGTAAACTAAATTACATACCTGAAAAGCAAGCATGATAAAACATAATAAAACATAATAAAACATAGAATAGAATGGAGTAAAAAAAGAGCAACAATAGAGAGAGAATAGAGTGAGAGAGAGAACAATAAAACGACAACTATTTTTATTTTTTTTATTTTTTTGAGATTCACAGGTAAAAAAGCTCCTGACTGAAGCGACTGAATCAAAACGCTACCACAAAAAAAATGTTAGCGATCGCAGGGATCAGGCCTGACTCTGCGAACGCTGCAGTTATGTGTGCTTAGTGTTTTGTAAGTGACAGTGATCGATCGATACTGCACTTGGGTGGGCTGGGCTGGGCTGGGCGGAGGGGAAAACGCAGGTGCTAGCAGGTATCTGGGCTGATCCCGCTAACAATGCGGTTTTTTTTGGAACCCTAAACTGCTGGGACGCTAGTATAGATCTGATCAGATCAGATATTGATCTGTTCAGATACTGTACCACTAAGGGAGGTGTATGCTTTGCGCGTGGGTGTTTGCGGTACTGGCACTAACCTGGGGCGACGCAGACCTTATTTGACCCTAAAACCTAATTGATATCACCCGCCGGGCGATCAGGGGGTTAAACCGTTATTGGGTAATAAATGGCGGGTGCCCTGACAGTATAAAAAATAAAGCTAACTAACCAGCGTCACCCGTAACAGTAATACAAAAAAAAACTGGTTACCTAGCGACACTAATGCAGCGATCAGAAAAACGATCGCTTAGTGACACTGGCAAAAGGGGGTGAAAGGGTTAACTAGGGGCAATCAGGGGTTAAAACCTTTATTAGGTAATATATGGGGGTACCTGACGCTATATAAAAACCTGACGGGGAACCTAAATAACGAAATAACTAACTGGCTAACCAGCGTCACCAGTGACAGTTATACAGTGATCACTGGTGAAAGGGTTAACTCTAGGGGCAATCAGGGGGTTAAAACCTTTATTTAGGTTGTAATATGGGGGTACCTGACCTATAAACCTATTTATGAACCTATATAAACATGGCGGTTACCTAAAAAAAAAAAATGGTTACCTAGCGACACTAATGCAGCGATCAGAAAAACGATCGCTTAGTGACACTGGCAAAAGGGGGTGAAAGGGTTAACTAGGGGCAATCAGGGGGTTAAAACCTTTATTAGGTAATATATGGGGGTACCTGACGCTATATAAAAACCTGACGGGGAACCTAAATAACGAAATAACTAACTGGCTAACCAGCGTCACCAGTGACAGTTATACAGTGATCACTGGTGAAAGGGTTAACTCTAGGGGCAATCAAGGGGTTAAAACCTTTATTTAGGTTGTAATATGGGGGTACCTGACCTATAAACCTATTTATGAACCTATATAAACATGGCGGTTACCTAAAAAAAAAAATGGTTACCTAGCGACAGCAGTGACACTAATACAGCGATCAGAAAAACGATCGCTTAGTGACACTGGCAAAAGGGGGTGAAAGGGTTACCTGGGGGGCAATCAAGGGGTTAAACCTTTATTAGGGGGGGGTAGGGGGCTACCTTGGACCTAAAACTAACTGCACTGACAGTTATTACAGTCACACTGACACTAAATGCAGTGATCAGTAAAAAAATGATCACTGCAATTAGTGACACTGTGACTGGGGGGGGAGGGGGTGATCTGGGGGGTGATCTGGGGGTGACAGGGGGGTGTTTTGTGTGCCTATGTGTACTGGTGTCAGTGTACTGTTGGTGCACTAACCTTTAGATGTTCACAGCTCGGCGTTCCGGTCACATAGACCGGCGCACCGAGTGTGACATCACTTCCTCTGCCTGTGTTTTGATTGACACAGACAGAGGAAGCATCTGATTCGCCAGGAGCGATCGCGAGGGGGTGGCCAGAAACCACTGGCCGTCCCCTCATCCCGGATCGCTCCTGAAGCGATCCCGACCGTCCCCGCCGGCCGGGGGGGGTCCGATCGGACCCCCCACGCGCCTGAAGAATGGCACGTACAGGTACGTGGTTCTGCCTGTACGTGCCATTCTGCCGACGTATATATACAGGGGGCGGTCGGGAAGTGGTTAAAAAAAAAAAAATATAATAAATAAAAAATATCATACAATCCAATATACCCCATTCTATACCCACAGTTGATCCAGAGGAAGGCAAAAAAAAAAAAAAAAAACCCCAGCAGCGCATGCTCCAATCTGCTACAGCAGGGGAAAAAAATCCCTTCCTGATCCCCAGAGAGGCAATCGGATTTTCCCCGGATCAACTTTACCTATAAATGTCAGTACCCAGTTATATTATGTACATTTAGGAAAGTATCCAGGCCTTTCTTAAAGCAATCTACTGAGCCGGCCACAACCACCTCTGCAGGGAGTCTATTCCACATTTTCACAGCTCTTACTGTGAAGAAACCTTTCCGTATTTGGAGATGAAATCTCTTTTCCCTCAGATGTAAAGAGTGCCCCCTCGTCCTCTGCAGGGCCGGACTTACCATTGGGCTTGACTGGGCTCAAGCCCATGGGCCCCGCCCAATAGGGGGCCCCGCGGAGATACATAGCTGAGCCTGTCACTCAGAGGGCCACTGTCAGCTGCTAGGAGCTTTGGAACAGCGAGAGAGAGAGAAGCAGTGGCAGGGGCTGTGCTGTGAACAGGAGGCGGGGCTGAGGAAATGTCTAACAGCGAGGGCTGGAGGAGCAAGTGTGCAGAGTGTAACCCTCCTCCTCTCCAGCCCGCCACAATTGACTACACAGGTGCTGAATGGGGGCACCAGGAGGGAGATACACAGTACCTGAAGCCCGAGGAGGACATAGCAGAGGAAGGTACAACCACAGAAAATTCCTGCAGCACTGAGCACACACATCATTCTGGCTGAATGGAAACAAGATCGTGGGGAGCCCTGCACAGTCACATGTAATGCTGGCTGGACAGTGTCTTCCAGAAATGTATGTCTTCAGGCAGTGCAATGTTACTGATCAGCCTCCCCCTCCCTCTGTAATCTTTTTTTTTTTCTTTATAGCTGCACACTGAACTGATAAGATCTCTGGAAGACCCTGCAGCCCACCTGCATTCTGTGTCCAGTGAGGGGGTCACACATGGCTGGCTGTTAACCATTTCAGCTCAGCTATTTAGCCAGAGCTCTGTGTGTGCTGCAGAGTTTGATGTTTTTGTGAAGGATTTACTTCTGATTCAGGCTAGAATTTTCACAGACCCATTAACTGTTTACTGTCCTCCACTAATCCTGACCAGATCACTGTTTGTAAGAAAAAATGTATTTTGGAAATTAAATGTGCTGCTGCCTTGTCACTTGGTTGTACTTTATTATAGGATTACTGACTTTATCTTGCAGAACTGGTTTAAATAGAGTGGCACAGCCCTGCAATACTATATACTTGTACACTGAGTTCAACCATAAACGCAGTCTCTGACCATCTCTCGTATCATGTCTGCAGTCTCTGATCATCTCTCGTATCATGTCTGCAGTCTCTGATCATCTCTCGTATCATGTCTGCAGTCTCTGACCATCTCTCGTATCATGTCTGCAGTCTCTGACCATCTCTCGTATCATGTCTGCAGTCTCTGACCATCTCTCGTATCATGTCTGCAGTCTCTGATCATCTCTCGTATCATGTCTGCAGTCTCTGACCATCTCTCGTATCATGTCTGCAGTCTCTGATCATCTCTCGTATCATGTCTGCAGTCTCTGATCATCTCTCGTATCATGTCTGCAGTCTCTGACCATCTCTCGTATCATGTCTGCAGTCTCTGACCATCTCTCGTATCATGTCTGCAGTCTCTGACCATCTCTCGTATCATGTCTGCAGTCTCTGATCATCTCTCGTATCATGTCTGCAGTCTCTGACCATCTCTCGTATCATGTCTGCAGTCTCTGACCATCTCTCGTATCATGTCTGCAGTCTCTGACCATCTCTCGTATCATGTCTGCAGTCTCTGACCATCTCTCGTATCATGTCTGCAGTCTCTGACCATCTCTCGTATCATGTCTGCAGTCTCTGACCATCTCTCGTATCATGTCTGCAGTCTCTGACCATCTCCTGTAGTTTGTCTTGCATATATACAACTCGCATCACTCACACACACAGCCTACATAGGCTGTATGTGAGTGATATGAGGTGTATATGTGTGACATAGGCTGCATATGAGTGACATTATACAGAAAATGTTCACACATATACTAACGTGTCATGTGGGGGGGGGGATGTCTTGTCGCGTTGCTTCACCTCCCTGAAATTTAGTTTTTGCTGGTTGGGATGTCTGTGACTGTAAGTCGAGCCGAGTACACTCGGCTGCTCTCGGCTCCGCTCGGGACTGCGGCGCCATTTTTAAACTTCAAGACCGCAATGACAAGGCTACACTGACAAGGCTGCAGATGGACACTGATAATGCTGCATTGATGGGCATTTAAATGTAAGGTTTTTTATTATTAAAATTCCCTCCTAAACTTGGGATGCGTGTTATATGCCGGCGTGTGTTATACGGTGGTAATGTATAGATGGTAGGGCCCGAAAATGACTTAAGCCCAGGGGCCCCCACCACCCTAAGTCCTGCCCTGGTCCTCTGTATTGACTGTAAAGTGAATAACTCAACACCAAGTTCACTATATGGACCCCTTATATATTTGTACATGGTGATCATATCCCCCCTTAATCTCCTCTTATCAAGAGTGAATAAATTCAGTTCCTCTAATCTTTCCTCATAGCTGAGCTCCTCCATGCCTCTTATCAGTTTGGTTGCCCTTCTCTGCACTTTCTCCAGTTCCCCGATATCCTTTTTGAGAACTGGTGCCCAAAACTGAACTGCATATTCCAGATGAGGTCTTTCTAATGATTTGTACAGGGGGGCAAAATGATATCTCTCTCTCTGGAGTCCATACCTCTCCTAATACAAGAAAGGACTTTGCTCACTTTGGAAACCGCAGCTTGGCATTGCATGTTATTATTGAGCTTATGATCTACCAAAACCCCCAGATCCTTCTCCACTACGGATCCCCCCAGTTGTACTCCCCCTAGTATGTATGATGCACATTCTTAGCCCCCAAGTGCAGAACTTTATATTTATCAACATTAAACCTCATCTGCCACATAGTCGCCCAACTGGACAGAGCATTGAGGTCGGCTTGTAAATTGGAGACCTCCTGTAAGGACGTTATTCCACTGCATAGCTTGGTGTCATCTGCAAAGACGGAAATGTTACTTTTGATCCCAGACCCAATATCATTTATAAAGATATTAAAAAGTAAGGGTCCCAGCACTGAACCTTGGGGTACACCACTGATAACCTTAGACCATTCAGAGTAAGAATCATTAACCACGACTCTCTGAATTCTGTCTTTTAGCCAGTTTTCTATCCATTTACAAACTGATATTTCCAAACCTGTAGACCTTACCTTACACATGAGCCGTGTGTGGGGAACTGTATCGAACGCTTTTGCAAAATCCAAGTGTACCACGTCCACAGCCACGCCTCTGTCCAAGTATACCACGTCCACAGCCACCCCTCTGTCCAAGTATACCATGTCCACAGCCACCCCTCTGTCCAAGTATACCACGTCCACAGCCACCCCTCTGTCCAAGTATACCACGTCCACAGCCACCCCTCTGTCCAAGTTTACCACGTCCACCGCCACCCCTCTGTCCAAGTATACCACGTCCACCGCCACCCCTCGGTCCAAGTATACCACGTCCACAGCCACCCCTCTGTCCAAGTATACCACGTCCACAGCCATGCCTCTGTCCAAGGTTTTACTTACCTCTTCATAAAAAGAAATCAGGTTTGTCTGACAACTTCTGTCTTTCATGAATCCATGCTGTCTGTTGCCTAAAATGTTTTTTTCCAGCAAGAACTCGTCTATGTGGTCTTTTATTAATCTCTCCAGTATCTTCCCAACTATAGAAGTTAAACTAACAGGTCTATAGTTACTTGGTAAAGACTTTGTTCCCTTTTTAAATATAGGCACCACGTTCGCCCTGCGCCAATCCAGTGGTACTATTCCTGTCATTAATGAGTCCCTAAAAATTAAATACAATGGCTTTGAAATTACAGAGCTCAATTATTTTAAGATCCGTGGGTGGATGCCATCAGGTCCAGGTGCTTTATCCACCTTTATTCTGTCGAAATATTTCTGGACCATATTACTTTTGAGCCATTGTGGATCATTATGGACATGAGCTCCCCCATGCTCCTTTGTATACACAGAGCTGAAGAAAGTATTTATTAAATTAGCCTTCTCTTTGTCCCCAGTCACCCACTCTAGATTATTTTGTAAAGGGCCTACATGCTCAGACCTGACCTTTTTAATATTAATATATTTGAAGAATTTTTTGGGGTTTGTCCATCTATCTTTTGCAATCTGTCGTTCGTTTAGAATTTTTGCATCCTTGATTTCCTTTTTACATATTCTGTTATATTCTTTGTAACATTTAAACAACACTAGTGTTCCTTCATTTTTATATTTTTTTTAAAGCTCTTTTCTTATTGTTCATAGCTTTTTTAACTTTGGCCGTGAGCCACATAGGTTTTATTTTAAGCCTTTTAAACTTATTGCCCATGGGAATATACTTTGCAGTGAGGTCCCAGACAGTCTTTTTGAAGAATTCCCATTTCTGTTCTGTGCCCATTGATGCCAATATTCCCTCCCAGTCCAAGTCCTGGAGAGCAGCCGTCATCCTTGGAAAATTTGCTCTCTTGAAGTTGAGCGTTTTTATCTTTCCTGTATGTATTTCTTGCTTACAGCTAACATCAAATGAAATCATGTTATGGTCACTGCTACCCAGATGCTCCTTTATCTGAACATTAGTAATACGCTCTGCATGGTTTGAGATTACCAAGTCCAACAGAGCATCATTCCTAGTTGGGGCCTCAATAACCTGGACCATAAAATTATCCTGTAATAGGTTTATACATTTTTGCTCTTTAACTGTCCCAGCAGTGCCATTACTCCAGTCAATTTCTGGGTAGTTAAAATCCCCCATTATTATCACTGTCCCAGCCCTTGCAGCCCTTTCCATCTGTGCAAGGAGCTGAGTCTCCACCTCCTCATTAACATTGGGTGGTCTATAACAAACCCCAATGATTAACTTAGAACTACGCACATCTGTATGCAGTTCCACCCATAATGCTTCAGACTCATCACACTCTCCACCCCCAGGTCCTCTTTCACACTCGCTTTGAGATCACTTCTCACATAGAGAAAGACCTCGCCACCTTTCCTATTTACTCTGTCTCTCCGAAAGAGTGCATAGCCAGGAATATTAATAGCCCAGTCATGTGAAGATTGAAGCCAAGTTTCAGCAATACCGATTACATCATAGCTCTCCTCATGCACCAGAGCTTCCAACTCACCTATTTTGCTTGGCAGACTTCTGGCATTGGTGAACAAACACTTTAACCGTTTCAGCACCGGGCGATTTTACCCCCTTCCTTACCAGAGCACTTTTTGCGATTCGGCACTGCGTCACTTTAACTAACAATTGTGCGGTCGTGCGACGTTACACCCAAACAAAATTGACGTCCTTTTTTTTCCCCACAAATAGAGCTTTCTTTTGGTGGTATTTGATCACCTCTGCGTTTTTTATTTTTTGCGCTATAAACAAAAGAAGAGCGACAATTTTGAAAAAAAAAATATATTTTTTACTTTTTGCTATAATAAATATCCCATTTTTTTTCCTCAGTTTAGGCCGATACGTATTCTTCTACATATTTTTGGTAAAAAAAAATCGCAATAAGCGTATATCAATTGGTTTGCGCAAAAGTTATAGCGTCTACAAAATAGGGGATAGATTTATTGCATTTTTTTTTTTTTTTTAACTAGTAATGGCTAGTAACACTATACGCAGACTCAGCACCTGCGTTGTAGACCCAATTACCCCTTGCCTCTTTAAGCATGATGGATGATGGTACTTGTCTAAATTAATGAAAAAACTGAAAGGGTTTTCCCCTAGGTTGATGGACTTTTAGTGGGCATTACTGTGCTTTCCCAAATAAAATTTCAGTAGTATAAGATAACAAAATTTATTGAAAGAATTAAATATAGAAAAAAGGTTTACATAGGATACATTTAAAACAGCATCAAACATATGTAAATAATTTGTTACATGACATCTGACTAGACGCGTTTCGGAGTGTATTATTCTCCTTCTTCAGTGGTCGTCGTGTCGAAAACAAAAATTAATTCTAAAATACAAAAAGAATTTTTTTATATATACATAATTTAACACAACAAGGTACATTTGAGGGAGAAGAAACTGGGAGGGCCAGTCAGGGGGATCGGCAAATGGGGAGGAGGGAAAAGGAGAAGGGGGGAGGGGAGGGGTCGGGAACAGAAAGGGGAAAAGACAAGAGAAGAGTCCAAAATGAATATCCTATATTGAAAGGGATATTGCATAGGTGTTCATAGTATCAAGAAACCGTATCTGGCTAAAAAGATCAAAGACATCAGATATATACAGGATCATATTTGTGGACTTACATAAAGGTTGATGCATTGAAGGTTCAGACATTACGTCGCATTTAAAAACACAAGGTAAGCCCCATACACACGGTCGGACTTTTTCATCAATTTGGTCCGATCGGACAAGGTTGTTGAAAAATCAGACCGTGTGTATGCACCATCGGACAGTGTTCGTCGGTTTGTCCGTCGGACAAAGTCTTATCTCCTGCTGGAAAGATTTCCCGTCAACCCGGTCCGATCACACCAAATCCGAGCGTGTGTACGCTTGTCCGACGGACAAAGTGCTACGCATGCTCAGAAGAAATTCTGTGACGGAAGCGCTCGGTCAGGTAAAACTACCTTTCCTAATCGACACAGCACATTCGTCACGCTGCAATGTTAAAATGTCTTTAATGCAGCGCATTCTCTTTTTCTTTACAATGCAACAAGAATGACATCTTTTAGCTGCTCCTATTCACCCGCACTTCTCACAAACTTACTTCTTTATTACTTTGCAGCATTTATACACTACATGTTTATTTTTACTCTGAACGGAAAAGAATCTTTGTTATTTTTTTACCATGATTTGTCTTTTTTTTTTTATTTTGGGGAATACATATTTGAATGTTTTTTTTTTTTTTTTTTTTTTGGAGGGGGTTGTGTGTCTCAAATTACCAAAAACACATTATTTACATTTGTATTTCTTGCTTAAATTTACTAGGAGGTTGTTTGTTGTTGTTGCCCCTTGTTAATTCTACTTTAGGATTAGTGAAATGTACCAGCCTACTCAAAGAAAAACTGTCATTGTAGCAAAGTAAAACACAATAGTCAATGATTATTTCAAATCAAAAAAACCTTTATTTAGGTCACACCAACAAACCAAAGAGGAACGCAGCCATGGTGAAACTTGGGGAATTTGCAAAGTCTTGGCCCCCCACGGCAACCATCATTGTCCAAGCGTAGAAAATTGGGGGCCTGAGGAGTACGTATATTAAGGGGAGTGCAATCTGGTCGTGAAGTCCAAAGTATCCGGAACTGCAGCAGATGCCATCTAGGTCCCCAGGCTCTGGTACTACAAGAGGCTCCATCTTCTCTCACACCAGACTGATTGCAGGTCGTCACTCTCAGGTCTTCCTTCCACGCTTCCTTCCACGCTGTGGCTGTCGTGCTGGTGGGGTGGCAGAAGGAGGAGGAGGAGGAGGAGGAGGCGGAGCATGGTAACTATGGCAAACATGTGTGACTGGGGTCATCTCCCCAGCCCTACCCTTATTTAGGACATGGAGGATGAGCCCCTCACACATGTTGCGTTGCCCCACCTCCATACCCATCATTTTTGTGACAACCACCGAGCCAAAGGTCTCCTCGTCGGCGGGTGTGGCATGTAGGGAGTCTGAAGCCTCTCTGATCATCCGGAGCGCTGACTGTGCCGCATAACCCCCCCTTCTCGCCCTTTTGTACGGAGGGCGGAGGGGAGGGTTTGGGTGTCAGTCAGGCTCCGAGGCCTAGCCCCCTCTTGGCTGCCACTACCCAGCTGGTGGCTGCCACTAACCCCTGCCTCCTCCTGACTGCCACCTTCCACAGCCACCTCCTGGCTGAGGTCTTCCTGTGTAGGAAAAAGGGACATAGTTTCAGTTATTTGTTCATCAAACACACACAATTCTCATCTAGTGACTGGTGCAAAATGTTTACAAATAGAAAACCATACAATTCTCAGCCCAGCAGTTTAGATTCTGGCCCCAAATGTCTCCCACACCACTGTCTGTTGATATGTCAAACACGTTAGGAACTAAGCAATTGGGGATCCTGAATTAAGTGAACATCATTCATTATTCACATAAATGGTAACAAAACTACTATACCTGGAACAAGATGGGCTCCTCCACATCTTCCATACTGGAAGGGCCAGGTTGCTCCTCGGAAGCCTCATCAGGGGTGGGCTGTGCGCAAGGAAGCGTGGAAGGAGGAGTTGAGGTTGGCTCCGTGACATCAGCCTGGTCCTTCAGAAAATGGAGACTCTGATAGTACCAGAGCTTGGGGACATAGACCTCATCTGCTGAAGTTGCAGTTTCCTCAGACTTCACGACCTTCTTCCTCTCCCTGATATACGCACTCCTCAGGCTGCCAATTTTCTTTCTAATATCATCAACAGTTGCCGTGGGGAACCTTGGCTTGACAAATTCCACAAGTTCCTCCAGGGCTGCGTGCCTCTTTGGTTTGTTGGTGTAATGTGGGTGTATACCCTGCCACAATATGGGAAAATCCCTGTATTTGGCAATGAAGAGGGGAGAAAACTCATGTCGTTGAATCCCTTCATATCAATCTCTGCAAGACACAACAACACACCAAACCCTATAAATTATGTCAGGCTAAACTCTCCTAATCTTCTCCATAAAGAAGCCTCAAGTTCAAATCAGTCTAGGCTAGTTATGTACCAACGTTAAATTGTACCTTCGTTTGTAGCGATCGTCTCGTGTGAGTTTTCTCTCCCCTCGTCTCCCAGATCGTGGCTACGACACAGGCGTGTGACGTTTTATATACACTGCGCATGCTTCAAACTCCGCCCGCCCCTGACGATCTTTCTCGTCTATTCCCCACCCCTTCTCTTTACGGCGTAGTGGGGAGAGCACATGGCGGGGACACAGCAGGTGCGCCACAAATATCCCACCAACGAGGAGGAGGACGAGGAAAGTCCGGAGGCAGAAACGTCCCGATCCCGGAACCTGAAATTCAAGGCCTCCAATATGTCATTTGGAGAAATGTTGGAGATGGTGGACATATTAAAGAGGAGCGACTATGATGGGAAGTATGGGCCTTACCTCAACCCCAATGTCCGCAAGGCCAAGATCATGTCTAAAGTTGTGAGAAGGCTGTACAATAATTTTGGGGTACAACGATCCAAGGAGCAACTCAGGAAACGCTGGTCAGACCTGAAACTGAGGGAGGCCGATCAGTACAGAAAGATCAAGAGAATTCTTCAAAAAAGTAAGTAGTTGTGTTTTGTGTTTGATTTCTTGCTTGCATACTGCTCCATGTGGTTTGATTTTTACAAAGTTGTACATTCCAAAATGGCCACTTTCATGTTCGTCTGTGCATTCGATCGTACTCAGCCTCGATCTTTCTGCCACTGTCATGGTCGTGTGTGTGTCCATTCGATCGTACGCAACCTCGATCGTGCGGCCACTTATAATACGATGTTTGGTGTTTTTTTGGGGGAAAGGAAGTTTGTTCTCCCTAGAAATGTCATCCAGAATGTAAAGCCAATTTATTCAATGTAAAGGAGAGGTCACCCAGTAGCTGTTTACCCATCTGGACTCGAGAGCACTAGTGCTGGGACACCCAAACCCCCTTTTTATTAGCCTTTTCCACACATGTGCTCCAGTGGATACTAGAGGGGGGTCTCCATCACACAAACTTCTACCAAAAAGCTAGTCAGTTTAGCACCTTTACAAAGTGACTACATTCATGTAGTTGACATTTGTAACTGGCCAAACTAAAATAGTGTCCGTCACTTTCAAGCAATGTTTGTCATTTCCTATTTCTGCCCTCAATAGTTTGTGTTGCTAAATCTTCCTTTTGGACATTCTCATAGGGGAGCGAAAACTTGGGCCGTCTGAGGAAACCCCCAAACCAACACCTCCCAAAAAAGGGGAAAGAGCAGAAGCAGAGGAGGAGGAGGAGGAAGGAGAGATCATCGAACTTGGAGAAATTGTCACCACAACAGGTGAGTGTGGGAGAACACAGCTACTGGTAAGCTAATCCATGTATGGCTGCCTCATTTCCAACACCCCATTTTTGTTTGTTTGTGGTTTTTAGGTGACGTGGATGTTGTGGAAGAAAAATCGCACTTTACCACAGAGAGTGCCCACGTACTCATCGGAGAGATAATGGTCTGCAATCGAGATCTAGATTACATAAAGCAAAACATCAATGATGTTCAACAAAAATTGAAGAACATCATTGATGTTTTAGGAAAAATATGAAAACGCACCAAGTAATTAACACACATTTGTGCCTGCTTCTGAACACATTTGCAACTTAAAAACTGTCTGAAATTTGGAACATGCACACATTGTGTCCACATGTGCTAGCTCCCACCATGGTGGATGAATGGCAACGTTTTTTTGGGGGTGCAAACACTTTACGAACTACGAAAGTGGTTGTGGTGAAGGGGTTGCACCCCCAAAAAACGTCCATTCATCCCCATGATGGAAAATGGCACTTTTGAAGCTTCTAGGCATGTGTTTTCCCATCTAATGACCATTTTCAGACCCAAATTGTGTGCATGTTCCAAATTTCCACTTTTCGGGGGTGACCCCCCCATGTGATGAAGGCAAGATCAAACACACTTTGAACATATAGTCATGTCTGATCTTGTCTTCACTTTACAAAGTTGAACTTTCCAAGTTCCTAGGTTCTGTTTTGCTCCATGCCTGGTTTTACCAATTGCGGAATGTTTGTAAACAATGTTGTAAATAACCAAGATGTTGTCAGTTTTGGCGTGAAGATTGTAAACGCACTTGGAATGTTTTCCTAGTAAACTTTTATTTTTCTAAATGTGTGGCTTCCTTATTTAAAAAACACAATGCATTATGTATGTAAAATGAAAAGGATATGGGGGCAATGGGTGTTATTTACTAAAGGCAAATCCACTTTGCACTCCAATTTTCTTTCCCGGGGAACTTTTTCAATGCACTTGTAGAGCATAGCGGATTTGACTTATGTAAATGACACCCACAGTGCTTTGTACGAAAACACGGAGCACAGCATTTTGGAGAATACACACATGTCAGACCTGGTGATGAAAAGGAGTATTTTGGGTGTCAGTTATGCAGTACAAACCTTCTCTAGACCAAAGATTAGGTAGCAAACACACAACATGAGAATAATCTTTTTGGGAAGAAGAGACTGTTACCTCCTTTTGCCCAGAAAGTGCATTCCCACTGTCGAAGGCAAAGGGAAAAAATGTCAAAGTAAAATAAGCTAAAAAGAAGACTGAAATGACATGAAATCATAGGTTGGTTAAAATATCAGATTTATTAAAAAATGCCTCTCACACATCGTCAGGCAGAGCAATGGCCCCCCTACCCACAAAGTACTGCATATATTGGTCCCGGACCACACGGGCATTTAGAGGGGGCAAGCCTGGACGTGCCACTCGAAGGGCTGTGAGTTCGGCATTTGGAGGGCCCTCCACATCTGGGCCAACGGGCACCACATAGTTCCTGTTATGTCTTTTGAGGAAGTTGTGCAATATGCAACAGGCAAGAACTATGTGGTTCAGTTTGTATTCCGCCAAGTTAAATGCCGTCAGGAACAGGCGGAAGCGGCTGGCCAGGATGCCAAAAGCGTTCTCCACAACTCTTCTGGCTCTGGACAGCCTGTAGTTGAAGACCCTCTGGTCCGGGGTGAGGGTCCTCATCGGGAACGGCCTCATCACATGGGGAGTCAACGCAAACGCTTCATCTGCGACAAAGACGAAGGGGAGTCCTTCGGCATTCTCCTCTGGAGGTGGCAAGCACAGACTGCCACTTTGGAGACGCCAGTAGAACTCCGTGTGCGTAATGGCCCCACCATCCGATATCCGGCCGTTCATCCCCACGTCCACATACATAAACTCGTATGTTGCCGACACCACCGCCAACACATCACTACACTATTAAACCCTTTATAATTATAATAGTAGGACCCCGAGTTGGGCGGTGGGACGATGCGGACGTGTTTCCCATCAATTGCCCCTCCGCAGTTAGGAAAGTCCCAACGGCTGGCAAAGTGGGAGGCCACAGTCTGCCATTCCTGTGGCGTGGAAGGGAACTGTGGAGTGAAACAAGAAAAAAAAATTAGTCACTTTGCACCTAAACATTGCAAGCAGATTAGACAATCAACATCTTGGAACAAGAGCATTGTCTAAAATTGGAGGCTGGAAAGTATTTGCACAGAAAAGTAGAGGCTCCCCTTCACAGATTACTCACCCCCCCATCAATCCCCCCACTTCTGATGGGCCATTGGCAATAACTAGGGGTTTTGGGGGGGGGGGTGGTGGACAGCTAACCCTCTGCACTTCATTGATTGGCAAATGGCTCAATAATGTGGGCTAGTTTGGCCAGACCCTCTGTACTTAACACTATTGGCAGGCCACAGGAAAGATCAAATAACATTTCAACCCCCCCCCCCCCCCCCCCCCAAAAAAAAGGCAGGCACAGTGTGACATTATTAAATTACCAAGCAAGCTAATAGGAGGGAAAGAAGACAAAAAAATAGGAAATGGAATGTATGGAGGCAGTCCCTTGCACTACATGCTTTGCTGAATTCATCCCTAAAGATGCGCACTATAAAGAGGTAGGTATATAGTGTGTATGGACCTTGGGAAAGCCAGCAGATAAAGGATTGGTACCATCTGACAGAGCAGTTGGGGGAGGGGGTTCCTAATGAGTTTGCCCCCCCCCCCCCCACCAAAAGAACAAAAAAAGGGGGCTCTACATGAAGTAAACCACACAGCAAACATTTGTGCATATTTTAGGGGGTGTTTTGGGGCAAACAATACTATGCAGCAGACAAAAGACATTGCTTAAGTGACTAGGCCATAGGTGTCTATTGGGGCAGAAGAGCATGCTGGTGAGGTAAGTGAAGGGAAAAATGCATGAAGGAGAAAAGGGGCACAGCATATTAGAACATATTGCAATCATGGTAATTAGGGAAGGAGGTCAAAAATACAAGTCATTAGCAAACAGAGCATACATAGAAGGGAATAGTAAAGTAGAAATGTTACCTTAATATAGTCCTCCTGCAGGACCTGAATGATGGCAGAACAGGTCTCTGGAATAATGATTCCCAGGGCCTGGGGAGAGATACCTGAAGAGAACTTCAAATCCTGAAGACTTCTCCCTGTCGCCAAGTACCTCAACGTGGCAACAAGCCTCTGCTCCGGAGTAATGGCTTGTCTCATGCAGGTATCCTGCCGGCTGATAAAGGGGGTCAGCAAAGCCAAAAGACGGTGAAAATCGGGGTCCGTCATCCTGAGAAAGTTCCTGAAATCATCAGGATTATTCTCCCGGATCTCACGAAGCAAAGGCATGTGCGAGAACTGGTCACGCTGAAGCAACCAATTCTTGGTCCACATACTCCTCGTCACTCTGTTCATGGACGGGTCTTGGGTCAAAGCTAAAAGCCCGACACCAATTCCGCGTACAGCACGAACTCGGCGACGAGTACGCACGGGAAACATCGCTCAGAAGGTCACAAAAGGTCGGCTGGTCAGAACGGACAAACAGAAAGCACCGATAAACAGCAAGGCCTGAAAGAACGAAGTGAATACCAGCAACGAGCAGACAATAAGCAGTGCAAATCAAAGCGTCCTATATCAAGATATAGGCCGCAATGACCAACAAATGCGAACTGACTACACGCACTAATAAACAGATACGCACGACAAGCACAAACTGAAGAGCAGTAACGATCTGAGTCAGAAAACTGAGAAGCGCGAATCTTAAGTCACCAAACTTCCACTAACTCTCGATAAACACGGGATCAGCAGAAGGAGCCCAACGGGTGCCTGACGTGGTGCTGAACTTCCCTTTTGGAATCTCGTGGACGACGACTTACGTCACGACGTTCTTCCGGACCGGATATTCCGACAACGTAGTCCGACCGTGTGTACGCAACGCCAACATCGGACAAAGTACGTCGGACAAAGTCCGACTGACCTGGTCCGCGGATTGTCCGAGCGTGTGTATGGGGCTGTAGAGTGTCGCATAGGCACAGCATAGGATGTTTTGTTGGGTATAGATCGGTGATCTCCTCCAATGATTTCACTTGGAGAATATACAAGGAATTCAAATGGGATTCATGTAGAAAAAACCTAAAGTTAGAATATCATATTAGATTCCCAAAACGAGACTGGGGTTGCCGTAAAGAGACAGAGACGCTAAGAGGAACATATGGGACTACTGAGGTCAACAAAAGATCTCAAATCCTCTAAATTACAAAGCAAAAATAAAAGATTGTATTTGTAAAGTTTATTTCATTCATTACTATTACCTATATGGCAGATATAATTTTACTTACACTTTACAGAGTAGAACGCCTGTGTAGTCTCTTTAGAAAATGAAGTCCGAGGAGGGAAAGTTTTTCTCTGATATTTGAATATGTTCTCTCAATAGTATATATTAAATGTATAGCAAAAAAAAAAATAATTTTTTTTATAATTGTTGAATATAAAAGATAGTGCCATAGATAGTGGCACAATATTATTAGCAGGTGTGTAATGTAATAGCTACTGTGTAGCAGTTTACAAATATGAGAGTATTAAATTGTCGGTATGTTTATTACTAGAAAGTTGATTTTTAAATGAGAGCGCAGAGCCAAACAGGTTCTCTATGGGATAGCTGAATGGTCAAATATATGTAGAGAGTAGTTTGTATGAACAACAGAGGGTCCACAGTACAATGTAAAATGCCAAAAATAGTGGTGTGTCTAAAATGCACAAAAATAAGAATAAAATTTTTAAAAAAAAAGAAGAAAAAAGAAAATATGTAGATACCTTAGAGATGGAGGAGAGGCAAAAACGACAGCAGCACTGAGCACTGGCTGGCCACAAGGTGAATGCTAAAGTGCATACTGAGCAGCTTTTTGATTTATACCTGTGGTTGCTCTCTTCCTCAATTAGCTGACATTAAAATCAGCTGTCTGTAAGGTGGTGAGAGGATTGGGGATGGGTTGGCCCCCCGAGCGGTGTGGGCGCGGCCACAGCCCCGCGCGGCCAATAATGGTCGCGCCGTGTGCTACGGCCACGCCCACTCCTCCCGCCGGCACGCAAGGCCTCAAGATCGGAGCGCGCATGCTCTAAGGGGGGAGCAAGATGGACGTGTAGCTCCCCCCATGAGTCGCGCGCATCCGAGGAAAACCAAAGGGGAGGAGAGCGAGCATTCGCCCTCCCCTCCGAATGCCGCACCGCCTATTAGGGCGGGCGGCTTGCGGGCCGGGCAGTTACCATACTATCCAAGCGTCTGTCAAAGGCAAAGAGAGGGGATGAAAGACAGCAAAAGAAACAGAGATCCCGGAGAGGCAGAAAGGAAAAAAGAAGAAAAAGAAAAAGAAAACACGGCATAGTCTCCCAATGGGAGTCCAAAAGACATAATATAACTAGTTTTACTATAAAAAGCTTAATTGAAATGCCAATAAAAAAACCCTGAAAATGAAGTGGGGCTAGCTTACTCTGAGAGGGGAAATATATAAATTTGCCTCTATCAGGACTCCCTAATTAGGGGAGTGTTGTTGCCCACAGTGGAATAGGAGATAAACAGTCTATGCCGCGTAAATGCTACACCCAGATTTGCCTTTATCTGTATTTAATCTTGCATTAAAAATTATTTACAGTCTCATATACATGTCTGTAACATAGCATTACTAACCAAATACATAGCTCTATATTTACGGTCATATACGTCTATACATAAGTAAGAGTAGATTAAAGAGCATTTTACATTGTAGCTGCAAAACATATAGATTTTATCTAAACATAACAAACAGATTGATGTAGGTGGCAGATGGTCACAAACAGAATACCATTAATTTAGTTAACCTATTTGTATAAAACGTTAGTTGCTATGTTGGTTACTTATGTAGCAGAAAGATGTAATTAAGTAGACCCCTGTAAGGTTATCGATGTTATTTTATTGTACTGAATGTCATTTCTCCATTCCCCCAGAGGCAAAGCCTTCCAAAAAAGGTTTGAACCAAATGGTTTCGTTTAAGCCTGGGGCCTGGGTAGCCCGAAGCCTATAGATCCATCTCGACTCGAGTTGAAGAAGGGATTTATTCCAATCCCCTCCCCTGGGGTTTGGATGGATCCGATCTAGAATGAGAAACTTGACTCTTGGGAACCTGCCCATATGTACGCTGGTGACATGCCGGCCCAGAGGGAGGTCAGGGTCGCAAGTCATCATACTGCGCACATGTCTATAGGCACGTCTCCAAAACTCGAGCTTCGTCTTCCCGACATAGAAGCAGGAACAGTCACACATAAGAAGATAGACTACCCCTGGTGTCTTGCAGTTCCCGAAGTGTTGGGCACGAAAGATCTCACCATTCGGTAAAATGGGATTCTTATCAACGGCCATATACTTACAGTAATGACAGGAACCGCACATGTAGGTTCCTTTGTATTTACAGTGTTGTTTATCATTTTTCAGTTCACTGCTTGTGATGCAATCTTTAATAGAAGTTGCTCTTTTGAAAGTAAATAGTGGTTTTTCAGGGACAAATTGTCCCAACAGCGGGTCGAATGTTAGTAAATGCCAATACTTCTCCACTATTGTTTTAAATTTTTTCTGTTGATTATTGTAGCGGGAAATAATTCTAAGTGGATTTGCATCCTCTCTTATTTTTTTCCTGCTTATTGTTCCTGCTTCTATGTCGGGAAGACGAAGCTCGAGTTTTGGAGACGTGCCTATAGACATGTGCGCAGTATGATGACTTGCGACCCTGACCTCCCTCTGGGCCGGCATGTCACCAGCGTACATATGGGCAGGTTCCCAAGAGTCAAGTTTCTCATTCTAGATCGGATCCATCCAAACCCCAGGGGAGGGGATTGGAATAAATCCCTTCTTCAACTCGAGTCGAGATGGATCTATAGGCTTCGGGCTACCCAGGCCCCAGGCTTAAACGAAACCATTTGGTTCAAACCTTTTTTGGAAGGCTTTGCCTCTGGGGGAATGGAGAAATGACATTCAGTACAATAAAATAACATCGATAACCTTACAGGGGTCTACTTAATTACATCTTTCTGCTACATAAGTAACCAACATAGCAACTAACGTTTTATACAAATAGGTTAACTAAATTAATGGTATTCTGTTTGTGACCATCTGCCACCTACATCAATCTGTTTGTTATGTTTAGATAAAATCTATATGTTTTGCAGCTACAATGTAAAATGCTCTTTAATCTACTCTTACTTATGTATAGACGTATATGACCGTAAATATAGAGCTATGTATTTGGTTAGTAATGCTATGTTACAGACATGTATATGAGACTGTAAATAATTTTTAATGCAAGATTAAATACAGATAAAGGCAAATCTGGGTGTAGCATTTACGCGGCATAGACTGTTTATCTCCTATTCCACTGTGGGCAACAACACTCCCCTAATTAGGGAGTCCTGATAGAGGCAAATTTATATATTTCCCCTCTCAGAGTAAGCTAGCCCCACTTCATTTTCAGGGTTTTTTTATTGGCATTTCAATTAAGCTTTTTATAGTAAAACTAGTTATATTATGTCTTTTGGACTCCCATTGGGAGACCATGCCGTGTTTTCTTTTTCTTTTTCTTCTTTTTTCCTTTCTGCCTCTCCGGGATCTCTGTTTCTTTTGCTGTCTTTCATCCCCTCTCTTTGCCTTTGACAGACGCTTGGATAGTATGGTAACTGCCCGGCCCGCAAGCCGCCCGCCCTAATAGGCGGTGCGGCATTCGGAGGGGAGGGCGAATGCTCGCTCTCCTCCCCTTTGGTTTTCCTCGGATGCGCGCGACTCATGGGGGGAGCTACACGTCCATCTTGCTCCCCCCTTAGAGCATGCGCGCTCCGATCTTGAGGCCTTGCGTGCCGGCGGGAGGAGTGGGCGTGGCCGTAGCACACGGCGCGACCATTATTGGCCGCGCGGGGCTGTGGCCGCGCCCACACCGCTCGGGGGGCCAACCCATCCCCAATCCTCTCACCACCTTACAGACAGCTGATTTTAATGTCAGCTAATTGAGGAAGAGAGCAACCACAGGTATAAATCAAAAAGCTGCTCAGTATGCACTTTAGCATTCACCTTGTGGCCAGCCAGTGCTCAGTGCTGCTGTCGTTTTTGCCTCTCCTCCATCTCTAAGGTATCTACATATTTTCTTTTTTCTTCTTTTTTTTTAAAAATTTTATTCTTATTTTTGTGCATTTTAGACACACCACTATTTTTGGCATTTTACATTGTACTGTGGACCCTCTGTTGTTCATACAAACTACTCTCTACATATATTTGACCATTCAGCTATCCCATAGAGAACCTGTTTGGCTCTGCGCTCTCATTTAAAAATCAACTTTCTAGTAATAAACATACCGACAATTTAATACTCTCATATTTGTAAACTGCTACACAGTAGCTATTACATTACACACCTGCTAATAATATTGTGCCACTATCTATGGCACTATCTTTTATATTCAACAATTATAAAAAATTTTTTTTTTTTTTTTTTTTTTTTTTGCTATACATTTAATATATACTATTGAGAGAACATATTCAAATATCAGAGAAAAACTTTCCCTCCTCGGACTTCATTTTCTAAAGAGACTACACAGGCGTTCTACTCTGTAAAGTGTAAGTAAAATTATATCTGCCATATAGGTAATAGTAATGAATGAAATAAACTTTACAAATACAATCTTTTATTTTTGCTTTGTAATTTAGAGGATTTGAGATCTTTTGTTGACCTCAGTAGTCCCATATGTTCCTCTTAGCGTCTCTGTCTCTTTACGGCAACCCCAGTCTCGTTTTGGGAATCTAATATGATATTCTAACTTTAGGTTTTTTCTACATGAATCCCATTTGAATTCCTTGTATATTCTCCAAGTGAAATCATTGGAGGAGATCACCGATCTATACCCAACAAAACATCCTATGCTGTGCCTATGCGACACTCTACCTTGTGTTTTTAAATGCGACGTAATGTCTGAACCTTCAATGCATCAACCTTTATGTAAGTCCACAAATATGATCCTGTATATATCTGATGTCTTTGATCTTTTTAGCCAGATACGGTTTCTTGATACTATGAACACCTATGCAATATCCCTTTCAATATAGGATATTCATTTTGGACTCTTCTCTTGTCTTTTCCCCTTTCTGTCCCCGACCCCTCCCCTCCCCCCCTTCTCCTTTTCCCTCCTCCCCATTTGCCGATCCCCCGACTGGCCCTCCCAGTTTCTTCTCCCTCAAATGTACCTTGTTGTGTTAAATTATGTATATATAAAAAAATTCTTTTTGTATTTTAGAATTAATTTTTGTTTTCGACACGACGACCACTGAAGAAGGAGAATAATACACTCCGAAACGCGTCTAGTCAGATGTCATGTAACAAATTATTTACATATGTTTGATGCTGTTTTAAATGTATCCTATGTAAACCTTTTTTCTATATTTAATTCTTTCAATAAATTTTGTTATCTTATACTACTGAAATTTTATTTGGGAAAGCACAGTAATGCCCACTAAAAGTCCATCAACCTAGGGGAAAACCCTTTCAGTTTTTTCATTAACTATCGGATGTGGCATACATTTTCTAATTCTCCCAAACTTTTGAAGAGGGTGACCGACTCCATTTTTCCTATAATTATTTTAGGTAGCAGATACCTTATTTCCCCACCTGGTCAACCCCTTTTCAATATCCCAGTATTCCCACTTACTACTTAATTTTCTGGGAATACAACTTAAATAAATGAAGAACGGGGTCAGCCGCATGCTCACTCCCTTCTTCAATATAGATAGTACTAATTTCTTTCTGGTTTTTTCTTTTTTCTGCTCTTTTATATATATTGTTTTGCATAATAACATTTGCATTTTTGTGTCTGTACAACAATTTTTATAACTGCTTGCCTTTTGCAAAAAAATGACAAACTTTGTAGGTACAGAATGGGAGACCCTCATGGAGGGCTATTTACAGGACTTTGGCAATAAGGAGCAGGTAGATTCTGATCTTTTTTTACTCTTCTCTAGACTGTCCCGTCTACTTGAGAAAAAATCTATGCTTTTCTGGCACACTAGAACCTTTGAGAATTACATTAGGGAAAGCATCAACCCTCTGGGACTCAGGGTCCAGATCTTCCCCACCCTGGAAGGCCTGGACCCTGATTTTAAAACCCAGTGGGAGGATGCTCTGAAAGCATGTTCTCGTACCCTTATGGAGTTATTGATAACAGAATATAGAAAAAGATCATTGGTACTCGATATCGAGATTATCAATATCTGCAACAAACTTCATAAATTAAAATCTACTCAATCGTTAACCTCACAAGAAGATAGACTGAAAAATCACTTGGAACTTTTCAATAAAAATATTCTTAAGAAAAAAAGCATCAAATTTAGTCGTGACAAAGACGCGTTTAGTGATGGGAGAGCGTATAAATGGACTCAAAATAATCACACCTATAATAAAGTAAATGTTCATAAGGACACAGCAGAACCCAATAAACCCAAATTAAAAACCCGTAATGACACTGCACATCAAACCCTACCCAAACATGCTACCACTAAGAAACCCAATACGAGCACAAAACGTTTATTTCAAAGCACGTCCCCTGAAAATCAGAAGGCTAAAAAGCCCAACCCACATACCCCTATCACGGAGTTCACTCAAAATCAGGACAATAGACATCCTACCCCTAATCAAGCACCAATAAGCACTGATCAAAGTAGTAAGGACACCAACATTCACAATACTGTTGAAAATACTTCCACTATGGAAATCCCTTCAACAGACACTTCTTTTTTAGAAAAAGTCTTGGCAGGACTTCAGCCCTCAACCTCGAACCCGAACACTTACACTCAATTCACACTTTAAATGATCCCCAAAAATCCGACGATACGGTCGGTAATAATATTATCAACTTGTCCTCCTATTCCCTTTCAAACGACGAAATCTTAGTGCTAAGTAGAGGGTTAAATTTCTGTCCGAATCAAGATGGAGACAAATTTGGCTTCTACAAAGATCTGCAATTGTTTATACGCAAACTTCTGCTAAAGAAAATGTTCCAAAAACATGACATTCGACCCGATTTTACTACTCAAGAAAATCGGGCCGTCGATCATCTAGTCGCTCTCTTGGAGGAAAACGATCCAACAGATTTTATTGATCAGATCAATCTTCAGCAGGCTTTGGATTCTGTCTATTCAATCAGAGACGGTACCAAATCTCTGTTGAAGAAGAAATCGGACATCTGTCCAGCCCCGAGTACGAACCCTAATGCCGCCACCTTTCTTTATCTAGTTAACAGAGATCTAGAAAAACTCAAAATCCACACACCCAAAATTACCAATTTTTCAAAGAAAGAAACAACTGCTTTGAGACAACTTGGTGATAAAAACGACTTGATTATCAAGTCCTCTGATAAGGGCGGAAACATAGTCCTTCTAGATAAAGAACAATATATCCTAATGTGTAATAAAATCCTAAACAACCAAGAATGGTATAGACGGATGCCAGCAAGTATAGTCACTAAATATCATAATGATTTTTACCATCTAATTGATTCAGCTCACAAATACAACATTATTACAAAACAGTTGTGGACATTTATCCGCAACGACTTCCCTAAAGTGCCAACCTTCTATGCGCTGCCCAAAGTCCATAAAAATAGGAACAATCCACCAGGTAGACCTATCATTTCAGGAATTGGCTCTATAAGTGAAGGCGCTAGTCGCCTGATAGACGATTTCCTTAAACCCTACGTTTTGTCACTTCCTTCCTATGTCAAAGACACCCTCCACCTTCTTCAAATTTTGGATCAACTTACTGTCCCACCAGAAGTTCTTTTAGTAACAATAGACGTGGAAACCCTCTATAGCTCTATACCACATGCTAGAGGTGTAGCTGCCATTAAACATATTTTACATAGGGATGAGAGAATTGACCAAGCTTACGGCGAGTTCATTCTCATTTTATTGGAATTCATTCTCGAACATAATGTTTTCACCTTTAACGGCTCCCACTACCTCCAGGTGCAGGGGGTGGCGATGGGGACATGTTGTGCCCCATCCTACGCCAACCTGTACCTGGGGGAGTGGGAGCAGGCCTTCCTAGGCGATGAGGACTTGTCGATGTACACGGACCATATCCTTGGATGGTACCGGTACATCGACGACATCCTCATCGTCTGGGACGGCACTATTTCACTTCTGGAGCAATGTCTCCTTAGAATGAATAAAAATGTATTTAATTTGAGTTTCACCATGTCGTACAGCACTGACCATGTCCCGTTCCTAGACATAGAGATTTATAAAAATGATTTGGGTAAACTACTGACCCGCTTATATAGGAAACCGACGGCGGGAAACGCGATTCTCCATGCCAGTAGTTTTCATCCTACCCCATTACTCAATTCCATCCCCTATGGGCAATATTTGCGCATTAGAAGGAACTGCACTGATGATGCAATCTTTCAATTAGAAGCAAAAAATTTGTTATGTTTAGATAAAATCTATATGTTTTGCAGCTACAATGTAAAATGCTCTTTAATCTACTCTTACTTATGTATAGACGTATATGACCGTAAATATAGAGCTATGTATTTGGTTAGTAATGCTATGTTACAGACATGTATATGAGACTGTAAATAATTTTTAATGCAAGATTAAATACAGATAAAGGCAAATCTGGGTGTAGCATTTACGCGGCATAGACTGTTTATCTCCTATTCCACTGTGGGCAACAACACTCCCCTAATTAGGGAGTCCTGATAGAGGCAAATTTATATATTTCCCCTCTCAGAGTAAGCTAGCCCCACTTCATTTTCAGGGTTTTTTTATTGGCATTTCAATTAAGCTTTTTATAGTAAAACTAGTTATATTATGTCTTTTGGACTCCCATTGGGAGACTATGCCGTGTTTTCTTTTTCTTTTTCTTCTTTTTTCCTTTCTGCCTCTCCGGGATCTCTGTTTCTTTTGCTGTCTTTCATCCCCTCTCTTTGCCTTTGACAGACGCTTGGATAGTATGGTAACTGCCCGGCACGCAAGCCGCCCGCCCTAATAGGCGGTGCGGCATTCGGAGGGGAGGGCGAATGCTCGCTCTCCTCCCCTTTGGTTTTCCTCGGATGCGCGCGACTCATGGGGGGAGCTACACGTCCATCTTGCTCCCCCCTTAGAGCATGCGCGCTCCGATCTTGAGGCCTTGCGTGCCGGCGCGAGGAGTGGGCGTGGCCGTAGCACACGGCGCGACCATTATTGGCCGCGCGGGGCTGTGGCCGCGCCCACACCGCTCGGGGGGCCAACCCATCCCCAATCCTCTCACCACCTTACAGACAGCTGATTTTAATGTCAGCTAATTGAGGAAGAGAGCAACCACAGGTATAAATCAAAAAGCTGCTCAGTATGCACTTTAGCATTCACCTTGTGGCCAGCCAGTGCTCAGTGCTGCTGTCGTTTTTGCCTCTCCTCCATCTCTAAGGTATCTACATATTTTCTTTTTTCTTCTTTTTTTTTTAAAATTTTATTCTTATTTTTGTGCATTTTAGACACACCACTATTTTTGGCATTTTACATTGTACTGTGGACCCTCTGTTGTTCATACAAACTACTCTCTACATATATTTGACCATTCAGCTATCCCATAGAGAACCTGTTTGGCTCTGCGCTCTCATTTAAAAATCAACTTTCTAGTAATAAACATACCGACAATTTAATACTCTCATATTTGTAAACTGCTACACAGTAGCTATTACATTACACACCTGCTAATAATATTGTGCCACTATCTATGGCACTATCTTTTATATTCAACAATTATAAAAAATTTTTTTTTTTTTTTTTTTTTTTGCTATACATTTAATATATACTATTGAGAGAACATATTCAAATATCAGAGAAAAACTTTCCCTCCTCGGACTTCATTTTCTAAAGAGACTACACAGGCGTTCTACTCTGTAAAGTGTAAGTAAAATTATATCTGCCATATAGGTAATAGTAATGAATGAAATAAACTTTACAAATACAATCTTTTATTTTTGCTTTGTAATTTAGAGGATTTGAGATCTTTTGTTGACCTCAGTAGTCCCATATGTTCCTCTTAGCGTCTCTGTCTCTTTACGGCAACCCCAGTCTCGTTTTGGGAATCTAATATGATATTCTAACTTTAGGTTTTTTCTACATGAATCCCATTTGAATTCCTTGTATATTCTCCAAGTGAAATCATTGGAGGAGATCACCGATCTATACCCAACAAAACATCCTATGCTGTGCCTATGCGACACTCTACCTTGTGTTTTTAAATGCGACGTAATGTCTGAACCTTCAATGCATCAACCTTTATGTAAGTCCACAAATATGATCCTGTATATATCTGATGTCTTTGATCTTTTTAGCCAGATACGGTTTCTTGATACTATGAACACCTATGCAATATCCCTTTCAATATAGGATATTCATTTTGGACTCTTCTCTTGTCTTTTCCCCTTTCTGTCCCCGACCCCTCCCCTCCCCCCCTTCTCCTTTTCCCTCCTCCCCATTTGCCGATCCCCCTGACTGGCCCTCCCAGTTTCTTCTCCCTCAAATGTACCTTGTTGTGTTAAATTATGTATATATAAAAAAATTCTTTTTGTATTTTAGAATTAATTTTTGTTTTCGACACGACGACCACTGAAGAAGGAGAATAATACACTCCGAAACGCGTCTAGTCAGATGTCATGTAACAAATTATTTACATATGTTTGATGCTGTTTTAAATGTATCCTATGTAAACCTTTTTTCTATATTTAATTCTTTCAATAAATTTTGTTATCTTATACTACTGAAATTTTATTTGGGAAAGCACAGTAATGCCCACTAAAAGTCCATCAACCTAGGGGAAAACCCTTTCAGTTTTTTCATTAACTATCGGATGTGGCATACATTTTCTAATTCTCCCAAACTTTTGAAGAGGGTGACCGACTCCATTTTTCCTTGTCTAAATTAACGTAATTTTATTACATAAGACTATACTCACACCTTTGACATTACTAGTAATGGCGGCGATCTGTGATTCTTTTTTTTTTTTTCGTGACTGCGACATTATGGCGGACACTTCGGACGCTTTTGACACATTTTTGGAACCATTCACATTTACACAGCGATCGTTGCTATAAAATTGCAGTGATTACTGTGTAAATGTGACTGGCAGGGATAGGGTTAACACTAGGGGGCGCTGCAGGGGTTAATGTGTTCCCTAAGGTAGTGATTCTAACTGTGAGGGGAGGGGACTCACAAGGGGAGGTGACCGATCTGTGATCCTCCGTACTGGGATCACATGATCGGTCTCCTCTCCACTGACAAGACGTGGAGCTGTGTGTTCACACACACAGCTCCACGGTCCCGCACGGTCCCGCTGTTTTCACGGGCAATCGCGGGTGCCCGGCGGACATCGCGGCCCGCCGGGCACGCGCCCCTAGGCGGCCGGGAATGGGAGGACGTCATATGACGCCCACCCAGGATGGGAGATCCACCTTGTGGGCGTCATATGACTATGGGCGGGTAATAAATGGGGTTAATGCATTACTACATTTTGCTCTGGTGTTTTTCATATCATTTTTATCACCATTGTAGTATGTGGAGGGAATAGCGCCCCATTATTGTAGATTGTGAAGGGAATAGCACCCCATCATTGTAGATTGTGGAGGGAATAGCGCCCCATTATTGTAGATTGTGAAGGGAATAGCGCCCCATCATTGTAGATTGTGAAGGGAATAGCGCCCCATCATTGTAGATTGTGGAGGGAATAGCGCCCCATCATTGTAGTTTGTGGACGCAATAGCGCCCCATCATTGTAGATTGTGGAGGGAATAGCACCCCATCATTGTAGATTGTGGAGGGAATAGCGCCCCATCATTGTAGATTGTGGAGGGAATAGCGCCCCATCATTGTAGTTTGTGGACGCAATAGCGCCCCATCATTGTAGTTTGTGGAGAGAATAGCGCCCCATCATTGTAGTTTGTGGAGGGAATAGCGCCCCATCATTGTAGATTGTGGAGGGAATAGCGCCCCATCATTGTAGTTTGTGGAGAGAATAGCGCCCCATCATTGTAGTTTGTGGAGGGAATAGCGCCTCATCATTGTAGATTGTGGAGGGAATAGCGCCCCATCATTGTTTGGAGAGAATAGCGCCCCATCATTGCAGTTTGTGGAGGGAATAGTGCCCCATCATTGTAGATTGTGGAGGTAATAGTGCCCCATCATTGTAGATTGTGGAGGTAATAGTGCCCCATCATTGTAGATTGTGGAAGGGAATAGCGCCCCATCAAAGAGGCTGCAGGAGATCAGCAGCACTGCAGTATAACACAAGGAAATTATGGGGAAAGAAATTATTTCTTTTTTAATTTATATTTTAACAAACTGCCATTACACACAGCAAATTGTATTTCATCCAAAATCTTTAATAAAGAGACAGAATTTCATGGCCTGTGATATTATAAGAGGGGGGATACAGACTTTCACGACCTGCATTAGTACTATTGCGGGAGGACACAAACTTAACCCCCCAACTGCCATAGAGGGGGAAAAAAAGGAACCTGGTAGCAGTTATTATTGTCATTAGTTGGGGGTGACGTGTATTAGTGCCAGGGGCTCAGTCTGGTGTTTCAGTTGGGGGTCAGTCTGAGGTGTCAGTAGTTTGCTATGGGGGGTGTCAGTCTAGGGGGTGGTGATATATCTGTCTGTGTAGCCAGCGGTCGGGGTAATTCCTAATTTTTAGTGGTTTGGAGTAAGTAGGTTTCCTCACTCCTCAGTACTTATTATATTTCAATTAAACAATTTTTTACAAACTTTGTGACCGGGTTCACACTATTGCGAATTGGATGAGGGTTTCCCCCGCATCCAATGTGCATAGCAGGAGATTGTAATGGCTCTCTATGGAGCCGCTTCACACATCTCTGCAGCGGCTCCGGTGTGAATTGCACAGGAGTCCTCTGCATCTTTTGATTCGTTTTAGGTCTGAATTCAGCCAAAATTTCGAACTGAAATCGGACCTGAAACGGTGAATAGAGACCAGTGGCGGCTGGTGCTCAAAATTTTTGGGGGGGCGCAAACAAACAGCCTCACTGTGCCATCAAACGCTGCCACTGTGCCCATCAAACGCTGCCACTGTGCCCCAAGTGCTGCCATTGTGCCCCAAGTGCTGCCACTGTGCCCCAAGTGCTGCCACTGTGCCCCAAGTTCTGCCACTGTGCCCCAAGTTCTGCCACTGTGCCCCAAGTTCTGCCACTGTGCCCCAAGTGCTGCCATTGTGCCCCAAGTGCTGCCACTGTGCCCATCAAACGCTGCCACTGTGCCCCAAGTGCTGCCACTGTGCCCCAAGTGCTGCCACTGTGCCCCAAGTGCTGCCACTGTGCCCCAAGTGCTGCCACTGTGCCCCAAGTGCTGCCACTGTGCCCCAAGTGCTGCCACTGTGCCCCAAGTGCTGCCACTGTGCCCCAAGTGCTGCCACTGTGCCCCAAGTTCTGCCACTGTGCCCCAAGTTCTGCCACTGTGCCCCAAGTGCTGCCACTGTGCCCCTCAGGTGCTGCCACTGTGCCCCCTGCCTGCCCTCTGCACTTACCTTGTCTCGGTGTGCAGCGCGAGGTGTCCCCTCATCTTCCGATGTCTTCTCCCGCGCTCCTGTCTTCTGCTATGATTGGACGCCTAGCGTCCAATCACAGCGCCTGTGACTTCAGCCAATCAGGTGACAGGTAACAGACCCGGCAACCTGATTGGCTGAGAGGCGGGTCTGTGTTAGGGAAGCGATGTATTCGCTTCTCTAACACAATACTGTGTAATCCGCGAACGCACAGCAGTGCGCCCGCTGTTTACACTTATGGAAGCCTATTAGAGCCCACCGCTCTAATCAGGTCCCCTATTAGAGCTTTACAGCTCTAATAGGGTGCTTCCCCCCCCCCCCCCGCTGTAATTCAGATGCCCGGCGCCCGACAAGGGGCCGGACACCTGAATAGGGGGCGGCAGCGGTGACAATAGATAGATTCATGCAATGCACGAATCTATCTATTGGTGAATGAGCGGTGCAGGAGAGGGGGGGCGGCGCTCCTGCGCCCTCTATGCACGCACCGCCACTGATGGAGACGCATCGGACTGCTGTGAGCCGCTGCATTCTGCATGTGAACCCAGCCAGTGCTAAATTGAAATCCCTGACCCACCCATTTTTTAGTTAACCAAAGTTAAGGAGGTATGTTACAATGTATTTCTAAATTTGTCAGTTTCAGACTCTTCCATGTTTTTCTTTTTCAGCTTCCCCCATCTGTTTTGGCTGTCACCATGCAGATCTGCAATTTTCTTATCCACCCGTGATTGGCCGCGTACTTTTGGAGTGGAAACGTATATACCAATTGCTAATGCAGCTCACCTTTACATTTTTCCAATCTTGTATCGTCTGTCAGCATAAATGGTTTTTACAATCAAGCTGACCTGGCCCACCCTTCCTTTCCTAATCCGAGCTATTCTTTCTTAGGGATTTTGGTGCCCACTTTTTTTTGGTAATCGTGATTAAATACTTAAATGGATATTGTTGTATAGCTTGAGTCTTGCTGTGTGAGCTTTGGTGTCGGGTATTTATTTACTTTTATTTTTGTTTTAAAGCGGTTTGGTACTCACAAATACACATATTTTTTAAGACTGTTCTGCGTACAGATCCCCCAAATGAGCATTTAAAAAAAAAAAAAAAGCATTACTTACCTTGCTGTAGTCATTCTTAAGGCCCATACACACGATCTGACTTTTTGACAACCAACATGCAAATTAGCTGTTTTGGACCAACATCCGACCGTGTGTACGCTCCATCGGACCAACTTTTTCCAGGTTTCATCGGACTTTTGTTGGCTGTGCGAACGGACCAACTTTCTGCCAACATAAGTCTGATGGACCAAAGTCCGACCGTGTGTACACAAAGCCAACGGACTTTTGTACAAACCAATGCAGAACCAATGCAAAAGATCAGACAACAATACAGAAGTTGACCAAAGGTGGCGGTAAAGAGCAGAAAAACCAAGTGATTTGGTGAAAGTTGGCTGAAAAAGTCCTGCCGTGTGTATGTAATACCAACTTGGGGCCAGCGCCCTATGGACAAAAATCCACGGGAAAGTTTGTCCACGGTCCGATCGTGTGTATGAGGCTTTAGAATGACTTCCGGTCTGTCCTCCCGTGGGAGTAGGCGTGGTTTCGGCTGTCCCCCGGCTCCGCGAAGACCCCTGGGAAATGTTTTGCATTCTTCCCAGGAAGCCACGGGGGACGCCGTCAGCACGAAATCTCGCGAGATCTCGGCCACATCTCCTGAAATCTCGCGAGATTCTTTCTTCTCTTCTTTGTTTTGGATTTGGTTGCCATCACAACGGGGCGGGGACTTCCGGCGACGCCGCGCCATTGTGATGGCAACCAGAAATTTTACGGCGCTGCGCGTTCAGCGAACTGAGCATGCGCGGGATCGCAGCATTCACCGCATCCCGGAAGTAAATGCTTGTGGGTTTCTAATGCCCACAAGCAATATGGAATCGTCCCTCAAGATATTTTATAAGTTATCCAAACGGACGGAATCGGCGATCAGTGGGGAGAAGAACTGCAGCAGGTGAGTTACATGTTATGTATGTCTATATTTTACACTGATTGGGAAAAAAAAAAAACATATTTCGGCGGAATCCCGCTCTAATGCCACATTTTTTGAATAAGATTCACTGTTTTTAAAAATAATATGTTTTTAAAGAGGAGTGGCCACAAAAAAAAAAAATTAAAAGTCAGCAGCTACAAATACTACAGCTGCTAACTTTTAATAATCGGACACTTACCTGTCCCGGGGTCCAGCGATGCGGGGAACGAGACCCCCCCCTCGTTCCCCGCTCCGTGGGCTGTGATTCGACGCTCACTCATCTGGGACACATGACAGGTCCCAGATGACTGTGCGGCGCCTACAGGAAGTGACGTTTAGCCCAGGCAATGAAGGTGGCAGACTACGAGGGACCCCCTAGCAACAGGCATTTAGAGGTGAGTAAAAAAAAAAAATGTCCAATTATTTTTTTTATGATTTTTTTAAGCCACATTTTTTATTTTTTTTGGTGGCAACACCACTATAACATTAATAAAATGGTCAGTGCCTATTCTTGCTCATACTCTTGTCTTGTTGCTTATTTCCTTAACTTTATCTTTCAGTTTGTTGTTTGTTTTTGACCTCAGGAAGGTTTTACCCCCTTTATGACCATAATATTGTTTGCTATCCAGCACTGTGCTACTTTCACACTGGGGCACTGGTGGCGTCGGCGGTAAAGCGCGGCTTTACTGTTGTTTTTGCAGAGCTATTCGGACACTTGCGGGACAATTTTAACCGCAAAAGCGCTTTGTCGGTGGTTCCGAGGCGCTGCCCATTGATTTCAAATTTGGCGCAGAGATAGGGAAGGTCTACCTCTGGGGGCCTCTAGTATCCCTGTACCAAGTTTGGTGCCCCTAACCCTTCTGGGTTTTTGGTCAGCTTGGTGCAGTATGGTAAGCTTAGAGTGGGCACAGCTTGGGCCCTGAACATGTCCAGGGGTTAAAATTTGGCACAGCGTTAGGGGAGGTCCTCTTTTACCACCCCTAAAATGTTGGGGTCGCTAGCCTGAATTGTTCTGGTCAACTTTTTCAGGGGCCACTTGGGAGTGTGTGGCCCTCGGGCAGTATCAAGGCGCAGGGAGTGTTGAGTACTCCAGGAATCTGTGGACTCTTAACTATTTAACAATACCTGCAGAGCAGTAACTCCACAATGCCTGTGTCTCGCAGTGGTTGGGCAAATTCTACCCCCATACAGGTCCCCATGAAAATGAAGCATTGGCCCCAAAAAATGGGTGTGGCCCCTTGGGGTCCTCTAATATTTCGTTACCAATTTTGGTGTCCCTGGGCACCATGGTGCGGCTACCACAGGACCCTAAATTCAGGCTAGCTTGGCCCACTATGTTAATCTATGGCGCAGTAACATTTGGAAACTTTGAGTGGCCACAGCTCGTGTCCGAAAGAGTCCGGCCCCCACAGTTCGAGCCCCTGGACATGTTTGGGGCCTCTTAAAGTTCCCAACTGCGCCATAGATTAACATAGCGGGCCAAGCTATCCTAAATTTAGGGCCCCCTTGGTAGCCAAACCACGTTACCCAGGGGCACCAAACTTGGTACAGGGAAACTGGAGGACCCCCAGGGGCCACACACATTTTTTTGGGGCCAATGCTTCATTTTCAGGGGGACCTGCATTGGGGTAGAATTTGTCCGACCACCGTGGGACACAGGAATTGTATTCATATATTCGGTCCATATATGTATATATTCTCAATGCACAACTTTTTCATCCTCTTTGGTTGCAGGGGATCTGTTGCTGGTTGTGACTGACCATTGAACATTATCTCCCTATGCAATCAAGCTTACCTTGTGTCCTTGGACACCATTGCTTCTGGTTCTTTGCCTCTGATGCCCCGGGTGTTCCACGTTCACGTATGTGATTAATTAGGGGGGTTTGGTTATCTGATGAGTGGACAGATGTATGTCTTTTTCCTATATGCGTATTTATATATTTACCTTGTGATTTTTTTATGTTCATCTCCCCCCCCCCCCCCCCCCTTTCCCCTCTTTTTCCCTTTCCTATCCCCCACCCCCCTGGTGTCCCCTCCCCACGGTCCACCCCCACCCCCTTTATCCCCACCTTTTACCCCCCCTTTTTCACCTTCCCTCCATCTCTCTTCCCTTCCCCCCCTCATCTTCCATTTTTTGCCTTCCCCCCCACCCCCCCCTTTTCCTCTTTTGTTGTTTGTTCTGGTCCACAGACCACCAGTTATACCCACTGCTAGAACATTGTATTTTTTTAACCACTTTCAGCTCCGGACCAATTTGCAGCCAAAAGACCAGGCCCCTTTTTGCGATTCGGCACTGTCTCGCTTTAACTGACAATTGCGCGGTCGTGCGACGTGGCTCCCAAACAAAATTTACGTCTTTTTTTTCCCCACAAATAGAGCTTTCTTTTGGTGGTATTTGATCGCCCCTGCGGTTTTAATTTTTTTGCGCTATAAACAAAAAAGTGCGCCAATTTTGAAAAAAAAACGCATTCTTTTTTATTTTTTGCTATAATAAATATCCCCCAAAAATATATAAAAAAAAAACATTTTTTTTTTCCTCAGTTTAGGCCGATACGTATTCTTCTACATATTTTTGGTAAAAAAAATCGCAATAAGCGATTATTGATTGGTTTGCGCAGAAGTTATAGCGTTTACAAGATAGGGGATAGTTTTATAGCATTTTTATTAATAATTTTTTTTTATTAGTAATGGCGGCGATCAGCGATTTTTATTGTGACTGCGACATTATGGTGGACATTTTTGGGACCATTGTCATTTATACAGCAATCAATGCTATTTAAATGCATTGATTCCTGTATAAATGACACTGGCAGTGAAGGGGTTAACCACAAGGGGGCAGTGTAGGGGTTAAATATGCCTAGGGGTGTGTTTCTTACTGTGGGGGTGCGTGGCTGTCAGCTAGTGAATGCTGATCTCTGCTCCAATCACAGGGAGCAGAGATCGGCGTCACTAGTTGCTGGGCAGAACGGGGAGATGCTGTTTATCTCGGCATCTCCCCGTTCAGCCTTCCCGTGAGACGATCGCGGGTGTCCCTGCGGCGATCGAGTCCGCGGGGCCCGCGACCGGCCTCACGGGGGTCCCGACCGGCGCGCTCCCGATGGCACGGACGGCATTAAGGAGGGACTTATATATACGCCCTCCTGCCTGTCCGTGCCATTCTGCCGACGTATATCGTCGTGCGCCGGTCGGGAACCGGTTCATTTTAGTTACTGCACCATCAAATGTCCGCCGTGGGGGGACTTACCTGTATTGGGTGCCTCTCTTTTGTGTTGTCTGATGCTCCATTGGGTCTTCATTTGTAAGCCATGCATGACTATATAAATCTCTAACATTATTAAGTTTATTACGTAGAATTTGTTTTTCTAATGTTCAAACACATTTTTGACCATGTAACTATGAGATTGTATTTACTTTTGTAGATGTTTTTGGTTGACTCCTCCTGAAGAACCGGCCAAAGCCACGAAACACGCAGAGGACTACGTCAGGACATACATCTCATTTACTCACAATACCTGTGAGGTTTACCTATTCTTTGTCAACCATTTATATCAATTTTGCAACAACTGTTTATGTACTGCTGTACAACATGTTTTTAATTAGGTTTACTTTCTTAATAAATTTACATTTTATACTTACCTTGGCCTAATCCTTGGGTATCAAGATAGTCCTCAACTTTCACAGTGCCACCGGGCAAGTTTGGAGCAGCCCCTGGCACACCCCCTTTCCAATATCCTAATACAAAGGATGATGGTACCCGCCTCTATCCCTAGACATATCTAATTGAGGCAATATTCTATATTGTACATTGATGTGCGCTGAATAACACTCGGTTTACACTGGGGCGACTTAGCCGCCTGTGACAAGTCGCGCTAAATTCTGCACAATGGAAGTCGCTCCGACTTAGAAAAAGGGTTCTGTACTACTTTGGGGGCGACTTGCATTGACTTCTATACAGAAGTCGCCGCTGAAATTGTGTGCAGGTCGCCTGAGGCAGCCGCGCTGCAAGTCATGCTGCCTCAGTATGAACCGGCTCTAAGCCCCCGTACACACGGTCGGAAATTCCGACCACAAAATCCGTCTGATTTTTTCAGGCGGATTTTGTCCGAAACTGGCGTTGCATGCACACGGTCGGACAAAGTTGTCGGAAAATCCGATCGTTCTGAACGTGGTGACGTTGGTTGCGTACGACGGAACTACGTAGAGGCCAATAGCTTTGGTCTCGTATTTTGATCTGAGCATGCGTGGCACTTTTTCCGTCGGAATTCCCTACACACGATCGGAAAAAGTCTGATCGGATTTTGTTGTTGGGAAATTTCATAGTTTCATAGTTAGTAAGGTTGAATAAAGACACCAGTCCATCCAGTTCAACCTGAGTGAGTGTCTACAATTGTCCCTATCCCTGTACATTGCACACTCACATCACATGTCCCTACCCTCAAGGAGCCCACAATCCAAGGTCCCCATTCATATACTAGGGTCAATTTTTGGACAGAAGCCAATTAACCTACCTACATGTCTTTGGATTGTGGGAGGAAACTAGGGGTGCAACGGATCGTGACCGATCCGTGATCCGTACGGATCGGCCTGTCCAGATCGGCACCCCTCGTGATCCGCGGAGCGGTCCGCGGCCTTTAGGAAAGGCCGCGGCTTCGGCCTAGTTATGGAGCGGGCGGCCATCTTGGTACACCCGGCGGCGACGAGCTGCGCGCTGCGCGCTGACGTCACCCCCAGCCGCAAGTTCATTCATTCCACATGCCACAGGAGCCCATGTGACTGGATTCCGGAGCAGTCACGCTGGATTCCTTGCCTGGCCAATTCTGCAACTTCTAAAAGCAGGTACCACACCACTTCCCCACTACTAAACGATCCCCCCCCCCCCCCAATAAAATGCAGCCCATTAAAAAAAATAGTCAGCATATTATTTATTACTGATGATTTGTGCCAAGCTCACCACAGATCAAAGTTCCTCCAAACAGACTGCTGTGATGAGTCCCGGGATGACGCTAATCATGTCGCAACCCATCAGCACGACACGATTAGCGTCATCCCGGGACTCATCACAGCGGTCTGTTTGGAGGAACTTTGATCGGTGGTGAGCTTGGCACAAATCATCAGCGATATCTGATATGCATTGCTGACTATGTTTTTTATGCTTGTAATAAGCTGCATTTTTTTTGGGGGGGGGGGGACATTGTTTAACCACTTCACATCCGGCCGTAGCCGAATGACGGCCACAGCGCAGATGTGAAATCCCGGGAGGACGTCATATGACGTCCTCCCCTTTCCTCGTTCCCTGTGCGCGCTCACGAGCGTGCAGCAGGGAAATTCTGTGTTGACCGTGTCCCTCGGACGCGGCCAATCACAGATCGCTGTAAACGGCCAATCACAGCGGCCGTTTACAGCGTGATCGCCCTGGTCAATGAGAGATGATCTCATATGTAAACATATGAGATCATCTCTCAGCGCCGCTGCCCCTCCTCACACAGAGACAGCATGTGAGGAGGAGGAGATGAACGGCTGCAGCGCCGTAAGTTTAAAAAAAAAAATAAAAAATGAAATGCCATCTGACTGTGCCCACTGCCACCACTGCAATCTGTCCCCAATGCCAATTGCCATAACCATCTGTCCCCAATGCCATCTGTGCCCAGTGCCATCCCCAGTGCCATCTCATCTGTAGTCAGTGCCATCTGTCAGTGCCACATATTGCCACCTGTCATCAATGCCACGTATCAGTGCCATCTGTCATCAGTGTCAGGTGTCATCAGTGCCACATATTAGTGCCACGTGATATCAGTGGCATGTATAAGTGCCATCTCTCATCAGTGCCACATATTAGTGCCATCTGTCATCAGTGTCACGTGTCATCAGTGCCCCGTATTAGTACCATCTGTCATCAGTGCCACGTCAGTGTCAAGTGTCATTGTCCTGGTGCTCCAGGGCCTTCAAAAGTGTAATAGGTAGTCAACAATTTAGATGTGTAATTTATGCCCCTAGAACATGTGATGGCGCTCCCTGCCTTTTGGGCCTCTCTATGTGGCCAGGCTGTGTAAAAGTCCCACACATGTGGTATCGTAATAATCAGGAGTAGCAGAATTTATTTTGTGGTGTCATTTGTGGTATACACATGCCATGTGAGAGAACTAACCTATTACAATGAAAAATTTGTAGAAAAAAAAAAAAAAAATAATTCATTTTGCAAAGAATTGTGGGAAAAAATGACAACCACAAAAAGCTCACCATGCCTCTTACTAAATACCTTGGAATGTCTTTACACCAATTCATGTGTTTACGTCGTTCCCTATTGTAATATTACGTTTAGCACGATCCTATTTTTTCTATATTTTATTCGCTGTATTGGGGTTTTGTGCAGAAGGATTGCTACTTCTACTGAGTTTTAGACGGTTTTTGTGGTTGGCCGCACAAGATCGCTTCTAGGTCACCGTCTTAGCGCAGTTTCTTTCCTTTTTTCCAGGTGAGCTCCCCTGCCTTCCCTGACTGGCGAGTCGGGCGACCGACTGCCCACTGTGCCCAGTATTCTGTCCTCCCCTGGAACGTCCTCCAGGCTACCAAATCGCCTCCACATCCTGCCTCTACTTTGGGGAAGGAATCAGTCCACACACATACAGTGTGGTCATGGCGAGCGGAGGAACGGAGGAGCTTGAACGCCCCACGTCATTTAAATCCCCTTTATGGGAGCATTTTGGATTCCCTGTCAAATATGATGATGAAGGAAAGAGGTCAGTGGATAAAACCGTGACGGTGTGTAGGCACTGTGGCACAAGAAAGTCATATGACAGTGGAAACACATCAAGCATGGCCACGCATTTGAAGCGACATCACCCCGGTGTTTCACTGACAGGAGTGAAAACGAAAGCTGCTCAACAACCGCTTATCGCCGCGGCATTTAAGCAGCCCCTTGTTGCACAATCGGACCGGGCTAAAGCCATCACAAAAGCTATCGGTGTATTTATAGGTGCAGACATGAGGCCATATTCAGTTGTGCAAAACGAGGGCTTTAAACACATGCTGAAAGTGCTTGAGCCACGTTACGACATCCCGTCGCGCACCCACTTCAGCACAAAGATTGTGCCAGATCTTTATGAGCAGGAGAAGAAAAAAGTTGTGGATGAGCTATCCCGAGCAACCTCTGTTGCGCTCACGACAGACGGGTGGACGTCCAGAGGAACGGAGAGCTATGTGACGATAACCGCTCACTTCATCACAGCCGAGTGGGAGATGAGAAGTCCGGTGCTGCAGACACGCCCCCTCTACGAGAGTCACACAAGCACTCATCTTGCGCAGGTACTGACACAAGCAGTAGAGGAATGGAAGATGAAGAGGCCCAATACTAATATCCCAGTCACAACTGATAATGCCAAAAATCAAATAAATGCAGTGAATGAGGCAGGACTGGGCCCACAGATAGGGTGCTTTGCACATGTAGTGAATTTGGCATCGCAGAAGGGAATTTCGGTAAATAGGATGGACCGCCTCCTTGGGAGGATCAGGAAGGTGGTTTCCTACTTCCACCGAAGCACAACAGCAGCTCATGTGCTTAAAACAAAGCAAGAAATGCTAAAGCTGCCAACTCATAAGCTCATACATGATGTCCCAACAAGGTGGAACTCCACTTATGATATGCTGGAGCGTTATCTGGAACAGCAGGCACCTATATACTCTGCATTGACTGATAAGACCCTTAAGAAAACTGTAAAAGACATCATTACCCTGTCCGATGATGATGTGAGAGTGGCAGAGGAGGTCCTCCAGGTGCTTAAACCCCTCAAAACCGTTACAGCTCTGCTGAGCACTGAAAGTTCACCATCTGCATCGATGATCATGCCGCTGAAAACAAGGATTCTACAATCCATGGCTCCAAGTGTGGAAGACAGCACCATCACTCGAGATGTCAAGACTGCCATTAAAGAGGACCTGCAGCCCAGATACACTTTACCCCCTACTCTACAGGACTACCTTCATAGATCTACTGCCCTGGATCCAAGGTTCAAGTCCCTGTCTCACATGGACCCTGCCCTACGCCAGAGGACATACAGTGACCTCACCAGTGAGATTGTGAGAAGTCTGGGAACTGAAGACTGTGATGAGGTAAAGAAAAATAATATTTTTTAAAAATTATAAATCTAAATACATTTTTTATTTTCATAATAATGGCTTTTATTAAATGTTATTATTTTCATGTTTCATAGACATGAAAAATGTGGCAATAATATTGCTACATTTTTCATGTCTATGAAACGTGAAAATAAATGGGTTTAATTATTAAATATTTTTTTTTTTCCGCAGGGTCAAGCTGCAGAGCCAACAGGAGCAAACTTGGACTCATCTCCTCCACAAAAGAAGTCAGCGATGGCAGAGCTTTTTGGAGAGACCTTTGCCAGCAGAGACAATAAGACTCCTGCTGACATCATCAAAGAGGAGGTGGCATCCTACCTGATGGCAGCAAGCGGCATTACAGTGGATGGTGATCCGCTGACATGGTGGAAATGCAACGAGTGTAAATACCCTCATATTGCCAAGATGGCAAGATGCTATCTCGCTGTGCCAGGCTCTTCAGTGCCTTCCGAGAGAGTGTTCTCAACAGCAGGGGACATCGTGACTGCAACGAGGTCCACACTCTCCCCAGACAATGTAGACATCCTTGTCTTTTTGAAAAAGAATTTAAAATTATAAGCGCTTTATTTTATTCTTCTTTGATGTGGACAATCCATACTAGGCTTTCACTATCCATGTTAAAAGGAAGATGACGTGCCTTCTGTTGCACTTTAAGTTCAGTTGTTTTTGGCTCATTGCCCATTGGTCCATGTTTAAAGGAAGGAGATATGCCTTTTATGTTGCACTAAGTTGTTTTTCATTATGTTAAAATTAAAAAAAAGATATTATGCCTTGTGCACTTTAAACTTGATTTTATATATTTTCAAGTAAATTTAATAGTGTTAATAAACAAAAAGATAAAACTTATGTTTGTCTTGTTTTTTTTTTTTTTTGCTGAAAATTGATCCGATCCGTGACTCTGATCCGAGGAACGATCCGATCCGTGAGTTTTTTGATCCGTTGCACCCCTAGAGGAAACCGGAGCACCCGGAGGAAACCCACGCAGGCACAGGGAGAACATGCAAACTCCAGGCAGGTAGTGTCATGGTTGGGATTTGAACCAGTGTCCCCTCTTACTGCTAGGCGAGAGTGCTAACCACTACACCACTGTGCCGCCCTAAATTTGAGCAATTTGAGATCTTGCTCTCAATTTTTTTCCGACGGAAAAAGCCCGCTAGAGCCCACACACGATCGGATTTTCCGACAACAGAATCCGATCAGACTTTTTTCCCATCGGAATATCCGACCGCGTGTACGGGGCATAAGGGTCCATGTAGTATTGTACACAACAAGGAAAGGGAAATCATCACTAACACAGAGATAAACAAATAACACACAGAGTTTTTTTTTTTTAAATATTTATTTAAATATTATAATTACACTGAGGAGTGAGGAAACCTACTTACTCCAAACCAAAAAATAATTAGGAACCCCCCCCCCCCCCCCACTGCTGGCTACACCCCTCAGACTGACAACCTACAAAACAAAATACTGACACCTCAGATTGACCCCCATCCAACTGAAAGATCAGACTGAGCCCCCCGCCACTGGTACACGTCACCCCCAGAATAAAGACAATGATAACTGCTTGCTAGCGACTTGCTTTTCCACCTCTATGGCAGTTGGTGGGTTAAAATTGTGTCCTCCCACAATAGTAATAATGCAGACTGTGAAATTGTGTATACCTCCCTCTAGTAATGCAGGCCGTGAAAATACGTATCCCCCCTCTTATAATGCAGGGCGCCTGTGCCTCCATGTGACACCCAGGCAGCCTGTGCCAACCATCGTGTGCCCCCTGTGCCATGCAGCCTGTGCCCCCCCTGTGACATCCAGCCTGTGCCAACCATTGTGTGCCCCCAATGACATCCAGCCTGTGCCCCCCCCCCCCCCCCGATGACATCCAGCCTTTGCCAACCATTGTGTGCCCCCGATGTGACATCCAGCCTGTGCCAACCATTGTGTGCCCCGGATGACATCCAGCCTGTGCCCCCCCTGTGACAACCATCGTGTGCCCCCTGTGACAACCATCGTGTGCCCCCTGTGACAACCATCCTGTGCCCCCTGTGCCATGCAGCCTGTGCCCCCCCTGTGACATCCAGCCTGTGCCAACCATTGTGTGCCCCCGATGACATCCAGCCTGTGCCCCCCCTGTGACATCCAGCCTGTGCCAACCATTGTGTGCCCCCAATGACATCCAGCCTGTGCCCCCCCGATGACATCCAGCCTGTGTGACATCCAGCCTGTGCCAACCATTGTGTGCCCCCGATGACATCCAGCCTGTGCCCCCCCTGTGACATCCAGCCTGTGCCAACCATTGTGTGCCCCCAATGACATCCAGCCTGTGCCCCCCCAATGACATCCAGCCTGTGTGACATCCAGCCTGTGCGTACCATTGTGTGCCCCCGATGACATCCAGCCTGTGCCAACCATTCTGTGCCCCCCCTGTGACAACCATTGTGTGCCCCCGGTGACATCCAGCCATTGTGTGCCCCCTGTGCCATGCAGCCTGTGCCCCCCCTGTGACATCCAGCCTGTGCCAACCATTGTGTGCCCCGGATGACATCCAGCCTGTGCCCCCCCCCCCCCCCGATGACATCCAGCCTGTGCCAACCATTGTGTGCCCCCGGTGACATCCAGCCATTGTGTGCCCCCTGTGCCATGCAGCCTGTGCCCCCCCTGTAACATCCAGCCTGTGCCAACCATTGTGTGCCCCCGATGACATCCAGCCTGTGCCCCCCCTGTGACAACCATTGTGTTTCCCCCGGATGACATCCAGCCTGTGCCCTCCCCTGTGACATCCAGCCTGTGCCAACCATTGTGTGCCCCCAATGACATCCAGCCTGTGCCCCCCTGTGACATCCAGCCTGTGCCAACCATTGTTTGCCCCCGATGACATCCAGCCTGTGCCCCCCCTGTGACATCCATTGTGTGCCCCCGATGACATCCAGCCTGTGCCCCCCCCGATGACATCCAGCCTGTGCCAACCATTGTGTGCCCCCGGTGACATCCAGCCATTGTGTGCCCCCTGTGCCATGCAGCCTGTGCCCCCCTGTGACATCCAGCCTGTGCCAACCATTGTGTGCCCCCGATGACATCCAGCCATTGTGTGCCCCCTGTGCCATGCAGCCTGTGCCCCCCCCCTGTGACATCCAGCCTGTGCCAACCATTGTGTGCCCCCGATGACATCCAGCCTGTGCCCCCCCCTGTGACAACCAGCCTGTGCCAACCATTGTGTGCCCCGGATGACATCCAGCCTATGCCCCCCCTGTGACATCCAGCCTGTGCCAACCATTGTGTGCCCCCGGTGACATCCAGCCATTGTGTGCCCCCTGTGCCATGCAGCCTGTGCCCCCCTGTGACATCCAGCCTGTGCCAACCATTGTTTGCCCCCGATGACATCCAGCCTGTGCCCCCCCTGTGACAACCATTGTGTGCCCCCGATGACATCCAGCCTGTGCCCCCCCCCCCCCCGATGACATCCAGCCTGTGCCAACCATTGTGTGCCCCCGGTGACATCCAGCCATTGTGTGCCCCCTGTGCCATGCAGCCTGTGCCCCCCCTGTGACATCCAGCCTGTGCCAACCATTGTGTGCCCCCGATGACATCCAGCCATTGTGTGCCCCCTGTGCCATGCAGCCTGTGCCCCCCCTGTGACATCCAGCCTGTGCCAACCATTGTGTGCCCCCGATGACATCCAGCCTGTGCCCCCCCTGTGACAACCAGCCTGTGCCAACCATTGTGTGCCCCGGATGACATCCAGCCTATGCCCCCCCTGTGACATCCAGCCTGTGCCAACCATTGTGTGCCCCCGGTGACATCCAGCCATTGTGTGCCCCCTGTGCCATGCAGCCTGTGCCCCCCCTGTGACATCCAGCCTGTGCCAACCATTGTGTGCCCCGATGACATCCAGCCATTGTGTGCCCCCTGTGCCATGCAGCCTGTGCCCCCCTGTGACATTCAGCCTGTGCCAACCATTGTGTGCCCCCGATGACATCCAGCCTGTGCCAACCATTGTGTGCCCCCGATGACATCCAGCCAGCCATTGTGTGCCCCCTGTGCCAACCACCTTTTCCCCCCCTGTGACATCCAGCCAGCACAGCCTGTGCCCGCCTGTGGCCCCCTGTGATATCCAGCCTTTGCCAACCATCGTGTGCCCCCGGTGACATCCAGCCTGTGCCAACCACCTTTTTCCCCCTGTGACATCCATCCACAAGCCTGTGGCCCCCTGTGATATCCAGCCTGTGGTAACCATTGTGTGCCTCCTGTGCCATGCAGCCTGTGGCCCCCTGTGACATGCAACCAGCCTGTGCCAACCATCGTGTGCCTCCCCCATCCCATGACATCCAGACTGCCCCCCGTGACATGCAACCAGCCTGTGTCCCCTCGTCGTGTCCCCAGGTGTCTCGCTGTGTCTTCATGATGCACGGCGTGTGAGGAGTTAATATAACTCAGCTGTGTTCCACTTCCTCGGCAGTAGCTCTGCGCTCGGATTATCTGGTCTGAAATCGGCAAACGCGCAGTAATGGCAGAGGATCCCAATCTTACTGCTACAATGGAAGGGGAAGAGAAGACGGTCAGTGTTTGCTGTGAATAAAGTTATACAAATTGGGCGGAGCTGACAGCTGCATGAACTAATTTCCCATCTGCTCCTGCTTGCTAACGTGACTTCCGGTGTAGCTGGGCTCAGTGGGCGGTACCGGCTGTCTCCACGGAAACCCCTCTGGCTGGTGGGTATGAGGCCTGGAGGGACCACTGACACTGGAGGTGAGGGGGAGCCATGGATCGAGGGGTGTATATAGGAGGAGGTGTATATATATAGGAGGAGGTGTATATATAGGAGGAGGAGGTGTATACGGTGTGTGTATATAGGAGGAGGAGGATGAGGTGTATATTGTGTGTGTGTGTATATAGGTGGAGGTGTATACTGTGTGTGTGTGTGTGTGTGTATAGGAGGAGGTGTATACTGTGTGTGTGTGTGTGTGTGTGTGTGTGTATAGGAGGAGGTGGTGTATACTGAGGTGTATATTGTGTGTGTATACTGTGTGTGTGTGTGTGTGTGTGTATAGGAGGAGGAGGTGTGTATACGTGTGTGTATATAGTATATAGTGTGTGTGTGTGTGTGTGTGTGTGTGTATAGGAGGAGGTGGTGTATACTGTGTGTATATAGGAGGAGGTGTATACTGTGTGTATATATATATATATATAGGAGGAGGTGTATACTGTGTGTGTGTGTGTGTGTGTGTGTGTATATAGGTGTATATTGTGTGTGTGTGTGTATAGGAGGAGGTGTAGTGTGTGTGTATAGGAGGAGGTGTATACTGTGTGTGTGTATATAGGAGGAGGAGGAGGTGTATACTGTGTGTGTATATAGGAGGAGGAGGATGTATACTGGTGTATGTGTGTGTGTGTGTGTGTGTGTGTGTGTGTACTGTGTGTGTGTGTGTATACTGTGTGTGTGTGTGTGTATAGGAGGAGGAGGTGTGTAGGAGGTGTATACTGTGTGTGTAGTGTATAGGAGGAGGTGTGTATACTGTGTGTGTGTGTGTGTGTGTGTGTGTGTATAGGAGGAGGAGGAGTGTGTGTATATAGGAGGTGTGTATAGTGTGTGTGTGTGTGTGTGTGTGTGTAGTGTATAGGAGGAGGTGTGTGTGTGTGTGTGTGTGTGTGTGTGTGTATTGTATAGGAGGAGGTGTATACTGTGTGTGTGTGTGTGTGTGTGTGTGTGTGTGTGTGTGTGTGTAGTGTGTGTATGTGTGTGTGTGTGTATAGAGGAGGAGGTGTATACTGTGTGTGTGTGTGTATGAGGTGTGGTGCATACTGTGGAGGAGGAGGTGTATACTGTGTGTGTGTATAGAGGAGGAGGTGTGTGTATGTATGGAGGAGGTATACTGTGTGTGTGTGTGTATGTGTATGTGTATAGGAGGAGGAGGAGGAGGAGGAGGAGGAGGTGTATAGTGTGTGTGTGTGTGTGTGTGTGTGTGTGTGTGTATAGGAGGAGGAGGTGCATACTGTGTGTGTGTGTATATAGAGGAGGTGTATACTGTGTGTGTGTATAGAGGAGGAGGTGTATAGTGTGTGTGTATAGGAGGAGGAGGTGTATACTGTGTGTGTGTGTATAGGAGGAGGAGGTGTATACTGTGTGTGTGTGTGTATAGAGGAGGAGGTGTGTGTGTGTGTGTGTGTGTGTGTATAGTAGGAGGAGGTGTATACTGTGTGTGTGTAGGTGTGTGAGTGTGTGTGTGTGTGTGTGTATAGGAGGAGGAGGTGCATACTGTGTGTGTGTGTATAGGAGGAGGTGTATACTGTGTGTGTGTGTGTAGTGTGTGTGTGTGTGTGTGTGTGTAGGAGGAGGAGGTGGAGGTGTTTACTGTGTGTATAGGAGGAGGAGGTGTATACTGTGTGTGTGTGTGTGTGTGTGTGTAGAGGAGGAGGAGGAGGTGTATACTGTGTGTGTGTGTATAGTATAGAGGAGGTGTAGGTGTGGTGTAGGAGGAGGAGGTGTATACTGTGTGTGTGTGTGTATAGGAGGAGGAGGTGTATACTGGTGTGTATAGGAGGAGGGTGTATACTGGTGTGTGTGTGTATAGGAGGAGGTGTATACTGAGTGTGTGTGTGTGTGTGTATACTGTGTGAGGAGGTGTATACTGTGTGTGTGTGTATATAGGAGGAGGAGGTGTATACTGGTGTGTGTGTGTGTGTGTGGTGTGTATATAGGAGGAGGTGTATAGGAGGAGGTGTGGTGTGAGGAGGAGGAGGTGTATACTGTGTGTGTGTATAGAGGAGGTAGGAGGTGTGTGTGGAGTGAGTGTATAGGAGGAGGAGGAGGAGGTGTGTATACTGTGTGTGTGTAGAGGAGGAGGTGTAGGTGTGTGTGTGTAGGTGTATACTGTGAGGTGTATATGTAGTGTGTGTGTGTATATATATGAGGAGGAGGGTACTGTGTGTGTGTGTGTGTATAGGAGGAGGAGGTGTGTGTGTGTATAGGAGGAGGAGGTGTATACTGTGTGTGTATAGGAGGAGGTGTATACTGTGTGTGTGTGTGTGTATAGAGGGAGGTGTATACTGTGTGTGTGTGTACTAGTGTGTGTGTGTATAGGAGGAGGGAGTGTGTGTGTGTGTGTGTGTGTGTGTGTGTGTGTGTGTATAGAGGAGGAGGTGTATACTGTGTGTGTGTGTGTGTGTGTGTGTGTGTGTGTGTGTGTGTGTGTGTGTGTGTATAGAGGAGGTGTATACTGAAGAGGAGTGAGGAGGAGGAGGTGTATACTGTGTGTGTGTATAGGAGGAGGAGGAGGAGGAGGTGTGTGTGTGTATAGGAGGAGGAGGTGTTTACTGTGTGTGTGTGTGTGTGTGTGTGTGTATATATGTATAGGAGGAGGAGGTGTATACTGTGTGTGTGTGTAGTGTGTGTGTGTGTGTGTGTATAGAGGAGGAGGAGGTGTATAGTGTGTGTGTGTGTGTGTGTGTATAGGAGGAGGAGGTGTATACTGTGTGTGTGTGTGTGTGTGTGTGTGTGTGTGTGTATAGGAGGAGGAGGTGTGTGTGTGTGTGTGTGTGTGTGTGTATATGTATATGTGAGAGTGTGTGTGTATAGTGTGTGTGTGGGTGTGCGGTGTGTGTGTGTGTGTGTATGTATAGGAGGAGGAGGTGTATACTGTGTGTGTATATAGGAGGAGGAGGTGTATACTGTGTGTGTGTGTGTGTGTGAGTGTGTGTGTGTGTGTGTGTGTGTGTGGTGTGTGTGTAGGAGAGGAGGAGGAGTATAGGAGGAGGAGGAGGAGGTGTATACTGTGTGTGTGTGTATAGGAGGAGGAGGTGTATACTGTGTGTGTGTAGGAGGAGGAGGTGTATACTGTGTGTGGTGTGTGTGTGTGTGTATATAGGAGGAGGAGGTGTATACTGTGTGTGTATAGGAGGAGGAGGAGGTGTATACTGTGTGTGTGTGTGTGTGTGTGTATAGGAGGAGGAGGTGTATACTGTGTGTGTGTGTGTGTATGGAGGAGGTGTATACTGTGTGTGTGTGTACATAGGAGGAGGAGGTGTATACTGTGTGTGTGTGTGTATAGTGTGTGTATATAGGAGGTGTGTGTGTGTATAGGAGAGAGGTGTATACTGTGTGTGTGTGTGTGTGTAGAGGAGGAGGAGGTGTATACTGTGTGTGTGTGTGTGTGTGTGTGTGTATAGGAGAGGAGGTGTATACTGTGTGTGTGTATAGAGGAGGAGGAGGTGTATACTGTGTGTGTGTGTGTGTGTATAGGAGGAGGAGGTGTATACTGTGTGTGTGTGGGAGGAGGAGGTATACTGTGTGTGTGTGTGTGTGTGTGTGTGTGTGTGTGTGTGTGTATAGTGTATAGGAGGAGGAGGTGTATACTGTGTGTGTGTGTATATATATAGGAGAGGTGTGTGTATACTGTGTGTGTGTGTGTATAGGAGGAGGAGGTGTATACTGTGTGTACTGTGTGTGTGTGTGTATAGGAGGAGGAGGTGTATACTGTGTGTGTGTGTGTGTGTATAGGAGGAGGAGGTGTCTTAGTGTGTGTGTGTGTAGGAGGAGGAGGTGTATACTGTGTGTGTGTGTGTGTGTGTGTGAGGAGGTGTGTGTATAGGAGGAGGAGGTGTATACTGTGTGTGTGTGTATGTGTGTGTGAGGAGGAGGTGTATACTGTGTGTGTGTGTGTGTGTGTAGTGGAGGAGGAGGAGGTGTATACTGTGTGTGTGTGTGTGTATAGAGGAGGAGGTGTATACTGTGTGTGTGTGTGTGTGTGTGTGTGTGTGTGTATAGGAGGAGGAGGTGTATACTGTGTGTGTGTGTGTGTGTGTGTATGTGTGTGTGTGTGTGTGTGTATATAGGAGGAGGAGGTGTGTATACTGTGTGTGTGTGTGTGTGTGTGTGTGTGTATAGAGGAGGTATACTGTGTGTGTGTATATAGGAGGAGGAGGTGTATACTGTGTGTGTGTGTATATAGGAGAGTGTGTGTACTGTGTGTGTGTGTGTATAGGAGGAGGAGGAGGTGTATACTGTGTGTGTGTGTGTGTGTGTGTGTATAGGAGGAGGAGGTGTGTGTGTGTGTGTGTGTGTGTGTGTATATAGGAGGAGGAGGTGTATACTGTGTGTGTGTGTGTGTGTGTGTGTGGAGGATACTGGTGTGTGTGTGTGTGGTGTGTGTGTGTATGTGTGTGTGTATAGGAGGAGGAGGTGTATACTGTGTGTGTGTGTGTGTGTGTATACTGTGTGTGTGTATAGAGGAGGAGGAGGTGTATACTGTGTGTGTGTGTGTGTGTGTGTGTGTGTGTGTGTGTATGTGTGTGTATAGGAGGAGGAGGTGTATACTGTGTGTGTGTGTGTGTGTGTGTATAGTGGAGGAGGTGTGTTGTATATAGTGTATACTGTGTGTACTGTGTGTGTGTGTGTATAGGAGGAGGAGGTGTATACTGTGTGTGTGTGTGTGTGTGTATAGGAGGAGGAGGTGTATACTGTGTGTGTGTGTATAGGAGTGTGTGTGTGTATAGGAGGAGGTGGTGTATACTGTGTGTGTATATAGGAGTGTGTGTGTGTGTAGTGTGTGTAGAGGAGGTGTATACTGTGTGTGTGTGTGTGTGTGTGTGTGTGTGTGTGGAGAGAGGAGGAGGTGTATACTGTGTGTGTATAGGAGGAGGAGGTATAGGACTGGTGTGTGTGTGTGTGTGTGTGTGTGTGTAGGAGGTGGAGGAGGTGTGTATACTGTGTGTGTGTGTATATAGGAGGGAGGAGGAGGTGTATACTGTGTGTGTATAGGAGGAGGATGTGTGTGGTGTATAGGAGGAGGAGGAGTGTATACTGTGTGTGTGTGTATATGTATACTGTGTATGTGGTGGTGGAGGAGGTGTATACTGTGTGTGTGTGTATATATGTGTATGATATAGGAGGAGGTATACTGTGTGTGTGTATATGTGTGTGGTGGATGTGTATAGGTGTGGAGGAGGTGTATACTGTGTGTGTGTGTGTGTGTGTATAGGAGGAGGTGTATACTGTGTGTGTGTGGTGTGTGTGTGTGGTGTGTGTGTGTGTGTATATAGGAGGAGGATACTGTGTGTGTGTGTGTGTGTGTGTATAGGAGGAGGAGGTGTATACTGTGTGTGTGTGTGTGTGTATATATAGGAGGAGGAGGTGTATACTGTGTGTGTGTGTGTGTGTGTGTGTGTGTGTGTATAGGTGTGTATAGGAGGAGGTGGTGTATACTGTGTGTGTGTGTGTGTATATGTGTAGGAGGAGGAGGTGGTGTATACTGTGTGTGTGTGTGTGTGTGTGTGTGTGTGTGTATAGGAGGAGGAGGTGTATACTGTGTGTGTGGTGTGTGTAGTGGGGAGTGTATACTGTGTGTGTGTGTGTGTGTGTGTGTGTGTATAGGGAGGAGGTGTATACTGTGTGTGTGTATATATAGGAGGAGGAGGTGTATACTGTGTGTGTGTGTATAGGAGGAGGTGTGTGTATACTGTGTGTGTGTATATAGGAGGAGTGTGTGTATATAGGAGGAGGTGTATACTGTGTATATATAGGAGGAGTGTATACTGTGTGTGTATATAGGAGGAGGAGGTGTGTGTGTATACTGAGGAGGAGGAGGTGTATACTGTGTGAGAGGAGAGGTGTATACTGTGTGTGTGTGTGTGTGTATATAGGAGGAGGAGGTGTATACTGTGTGTGTGTGTGTGTGTGTGTGTGTGTATATAGGAGGAGGTGTATACTGTGTGTGTGTGTGTGTGTGTATATAGGAGGAGGTGTATACTGTGTGTGTGTGGAGGTATATACTGTGTGTGTGTGTATATAGGAGGAGGAGGTGTATACTGTGTGTGTGTGTGTGTATATAGGAGGAGGAGGTGATACTGTGTGTGTGTGTGTGTGTGTGTGTTGTGTATAGGAGGAGGAGGTGTATACTGTGTGTGTGTGTGTGTATATAGGAGGAGGTGTATACTGTGTGTGTGTATATATATGTGTGTGTGTGTGTGTGTGTGTATATAGGAGGAGGAGGTGTACACTGTGTGTGTGTGTGTAGGAGGAGGAGGTGTATACTGTGTGTGTGTGTGTGTGTGTGTATATATAGTGTATGTGTGTGTGTACTGTGTGTGTGTATATAGGAGGAGGTGGAGGTGTATACTGTGTGTGTGTGTGTGTGTGTGTGTGTGTGTATAGGAGGAGGTGTATACTGTGTGTGTGTGTGTGTGTGTATATAGGATGAGGAGGAGGTGTATACTGTGTGTGTATATAGGAGGAGGAGGTGTATACTGTGTGTGTGTGTGTATATAGGAGGAGGAGGTGTATACTGTGTGTGTGTGTGTGTGTATATAGGAGGAGGTGTATACTGTGTGTGTATGTGTGGTGTGTGTGTGTGTGTGTGTGTGTGTGTATATAGGAGGAGGTGTATACTGTGTGTGTGTGTGTGTGTATAGTGTGTGTGTGTGTGTGTGTGTGTGTGTGTGTATATAGGAGGAGGAGGTGTAGTGTGTGTGTATAGGAGGAGGTGTATACTGTGTGTGTGTATATGTGTGTATATGTATACTGTGTGTGTGTATAGAGGAGGAGTGTGTGTGTGTGTGTGTGTGTGTGTGTGTGTATATATAGAGGAGGAGGTGTATACTGTGTGTGTATATAGGAGGAGGAGTGTGTGTGTGTGTGTGTGTGTGTGTGTGTGTGTATATAGGAGGAGGAGGTGTATACTGTGTGTGTATACTGTGTGTGTATATAGGAGGAGGAGGAGGAAGTGTATATGTGTGTGTGTGTATATAGGAGGAGGAGTGTATACTGTGTGGTGTATGTGGTGTATATAGTGGAGGAGTATACTGTGTGTGTATAGGAGGAGGTGTGTGTACTGTGTGTGTGTATAGGAGGAGGTGTATACTGTGTGTGTGTATATAGGAGGTTCTACTGGAGTGTATACTGTGTGTGTGTGTGTGTGTGTGTGTGTGTATAGGAGGAGGTGTATACTGTGTGTGTGTGTGTATAGGAGGAGGAGGTGTATACTGTGTGTATGTGTGTGTGTGTGTGTGTGTATAGGAGGAGAGTGGCTGTGTGTGTACTGTGTGTGTGTAGGAGGAGTGTGAGTGTGTGTGTGTGTGTGTGTATATAGAGAGGAGGTGTATACTGTGTGTGTGTGTACATATAGGAGGAGGTGTATACTGTGTGTGTGTGTATACTGTGTGTGTGTATATAGGAGGAGGAGGAGGAGGTTATACTGTGTGTGTGTGGTATGTGTGTGTGTATGGAGGAGTGTATACTGTGTGTGTATGGAGGAGGAGGAGGTGTGTGTGTGTGTGTATATAGGAGGAGGTGTAGAGGAGAGTGTATACTGTGTGTGTGTGTGTGTGTGTGTGTAATACTGTGTGTATAGGAGGAGGTGTATACTGTGTGTATAGGAGGAGGAGGAGGTGTATACTGTGTATGTGTGTGTGTGTGTATATATAGGAGGAGGTGTATACTGTGTGTGTGTGTGTGTGTGTATATAGGAGGAGGAGGAGGTGTATACTGTGTGTGTGTGTGTGTGTGTGTGTATATAGGAGGAGGAGGTGTATACTGTGTGTATATAGGAGGAGGAGGAGGTGTATACTGTGTGTATATAGGAGGAGGAGGTGTATACTGTGTGTGTATATAGGAGGAGGGGGTGTATACTGTGTGTGTGTATATAGGAGTGTGTGTATACTGTGTGTGTATATAGGAGGAGGAGGTGTACACTGTGTGTGTGTGTATAGGAGGACTGTGTGTAGGTGTATACTGTGTGTGTGTGTGTGTGTGTATATAGGAGGAGGAGGAGGTGTATACTGTGTGTGTGTATATAGGAGGAGGAGGAGGAGGAGGAGGTGTATACTGTGTGTGTGTGTGTGTGTATATAGGAGGTGTATACTGTGTGTGTATAGGAGGAGGAGGAGGAGGAGGTGTATACTGTGTGTGTATGTGTGTATATAGGTGTGTGTGTGTACTGTGTGTATATAGGAGGAGGAGGTGTATACTGTGTGTATATAGGAGGAGGAGGTGTATACTGTGTGTATATAGGAGGAGGAGGTGTATACTGTGTGTATATAGGAGGAGGAGGAGGTGTATACTGTGTGTATATATATAGGAGGAGGAGGTGTATACTGTGTGTATATAGGAGGAGGAGGAGGTGTATACTGTGTGTATATAGGAGGAGGAGGAGGTGTATACTGTGTGTGTATATAGGAGGAGGAGGTGTATACTGTGTGTATATAGGAGGAGGAGGAGGAGATTCTTCACAATTTATTGACCGGTACATTCAACTCGCTTTGACCTTTTACTCTTATGCTTCCAGGATTCTTTAACCTCTTGGCACAGGGGGGAGGGGGGTGCAAATATGCGGCCTCTTGGCATGTTGGCCTCAACACCAAGCGACTGTATATTTGCGTGCAGCGGTGTTGTGCTCTCGGCGGTTGCCAGCAGATAACGGAAAGCTGTGATCGGGAGCTTTTCCAATCATGTGACGGAGGTCACATGACCATAAACCCCGCCTCCCAGCATTCTAAACCCCTTGAAGGACCAGCAGGCGCCGGCTCTAAGGGCTTAGTGGTTGTAAACCCTTACAGACCACTTTTACCTACAGATAAGCCTAGATTAAGGTTTTCCTGTAGGTGCTGCAATATCTCCTAAACCTACACTGTTGAGGAGGTATTTACTATTTCCCCGATGCCGTCTTCTGCCCATGCGCTGATGTATTCAGCGCATGCGCACTCTGGAAAGGGCACGCTGTGCCGTTTCAAGCTGGGGTCATGCCGTGACTGGAGGCTCCCGCGACTCTGGCCAGTCACAGAGCCGGAGTTCGCGGCCCCGGAAGGAAAAGGGGTGAAGAATGGACGCTTCCTGCCAGTGAGGATATTGGGCACATCGCAGGCTATGGTGTCAGGTAAGTGACACATAATGGGCTACTATGCGATGCATACTAGCCCATTATGCTATACCTTTGCAGGGAAACAAAGAGGGGTTTACTTTCTCTTTAAAGCGGAGTTTCAGCTGGGGCGGGGGCGGGGGGATACAAATACTGCAGCTGCTGACCTTCTTTTTTTTTTTTTTTTTTTAATATAGGGACACTTCCCTGTCCAGGGAGCCCGTAATGTTCGAACTCCAAGCTTTCTTCTCCTTCTCCTTTTTCCTTCTCCTTCTCCTCCTTTTTTCCTTCTCCTTTTCCTTTTTTTCTTCTTCCTTTCTTCCTTTTTTTTCTCTCCTCTTCCTCTTCCTCTTCCTCTTCCTCTTCCTCTTCCTCTTCTCCTCTCCTTCTCCTTTCTTCTTCTTCTTCCTTTCTTCTTCTCCTTCTTCTCCTTCTTCTCCTTTCTTCTTCTCTTTCTTCTTCTCCTCCTTCTTCTCCTTTCTTCTTCTCCTTTCTTCTTCTCCTTCTTCTTCTCCTTTCTTCTTCTCCTTTCTTCTTCTCCTTTCTTCTTCTCCTTCTCCTTTCTTCTCCTTCTTTCTCCTTTCTTCTTCTCCTTTCTTCTTCTCCTTTCTTCTTCTCTTTCTTCTTCTCCTTTCTTCTTCTCCTTCTTCTCCTTTCTTCTTCTCCTTTCTTCTTCTCCTTCTTCTCCTTTCTTCTTCTTTCCTCTCTCCTTCTCCTTCTCCTTCTCCTTCCTCTCTTTCTTCTCCTTTCTTCTTCTCCTTCTTCTTCTCCTTTCTTCTTCTCCTTTCTTCTTCTCCTTTTCTTCTTCTCTTTCTTCTTCTCCTTTCTTCTTCTCCTTTCTTCTTCTCCTTTCTTCTCCTTTCTTCTTCTCCTTCTCCTTTCTCCTTCTCCTTCTCCTTCTCCTTTCTTCTTCTCCTTTCTTCTTCTCCTTTCTTCTTCTCCTTTCTTCTTCTCCTTTCTTCTTCTCCTTTCTTCTTCTTCCTTTTCTTCTTCTCCTTTCTTCTTCTCCTTTCTTCTTCTCCTTTCTTCTTCTCCTTTCTTCTTCTCCTTTCTTCTTCTCCTTTCTTCTTCTCCTTCCTTCCTTGAACTGGTGAAGAAAACTGCACTCGACCTAAGGGATGGGTTCACACCGTCTTCTCATGCAGCTCACAGCAGGGGTCTGGTACGTCCCCCGTTCTCAGGTCCGATTTCAGCCCGAATTTTAGGCTGAAAGGGACCAAAAAGACGTTCAGGACTCCTGAGCAAATCGCCCCGGAGAGATGTGAACCGGCTCCATGTGTTCCCTCCCTTCCATTCTTTCTCAGCACACAGGGACAGCTGAATAGTCAGAGGAGGGACAGTCCCCTTCATTGGGGGGTGCTCAAAGCAGGCAGTTCAGCTTTGTTTTTACCACACTCCCTTTAAAAAGTTACTGCAGTCTGCTCACATAATTTGTAAAGAAAACATCTTTGCCATCCTGAAGCTTCTCTCCAACCACTTTGCATATTATTTTATATATACTGTGATTCTGTACTTACCAAATCTCCCTCCACCCAGTCTGGCTGCAGCCATTTTAACTGTGGGCAGCTGAAGCTGTTGCCTGTTCACTTCCTGGATTTACACAGACACACACCTGCAGCTCTCATTGGTCTGCTTATGACTCATCTCTCTCCACTTTAAGCAGCCAGCCAGTGGTGTACTCGTGCCATGATGAGTTGCTTCACAGCCATAACAAAAGTTATTCCCTCCCCCGTCTCATTCAGCTGGCAGAACCACCAACAAATGCTTCCCATTCCACAGAACAAGGCCACAGCGGCCCCACAACTACATGCATTTTACAAAGAGGACGGGATACTTTCTCATACAAGTACATGGTACAGCAGCCACATATCGGGAATGAAATGTAACTTTTTATTTTTTCTTCTTCCAGGAATCATGGAAAAACAGCTCCACCTGGGCCGATTGCCCCCTCGACCACCCATGCCCGCGGGTCTGCAGTCTGGATCCAAAATGAGAATGGGGTATGTTGTCTCCTCTTTGTGTCTGTGGAGGGGAACACGGAAGATGCAATTGTTTTCTCTCCTCTGCGTATCTTTGTGGAGAATAAAATGTATGAATCCATTCTTATTTAGAAGGATGTGCTCAAAGTTTTTTACATTTTAACCACTTACCTACCAGGTACGAACACCCCCTTCCTGACCAAGCCATTTTTTCAGCTTTCAGCGCTGTCGCATTTTGAATGACAATTGCGCGGTCATGCAACGCTGTACCCAAATAAAATTTTTATCATTTTTTCCCCACAAATAGAGCTTTATTTTGGTGGTATTTGATCACCTCTGCGTTTTTTATTTCTTGCGCTATAAACAAATTAAGAGGGACAAGTTTGAAAAAACGCATTATTTATTTTTTATTTTTATTATAATAAATATCCTAAATATTTTTTTTTTTTTTTAAACAAAATTTTTTCTCAGTTTAGGCCGATACGTATTCTTCTACATATTTTTGGTAAAAAAAAATCACAATAAGCGTCTATTGATTGGTTTGCGCAAAAGTTATAGCGTCTACAAAATAGGGGAAAGATTTTATAGCATTTTTATTATTTTTTTTTTACTAGTAATGGCGGCCATCTGCGATTTTTATCGTGACTGCGACATTGCGGCGGACATATCGGACACTTTTGACACATTTTTGGGACCATTCACATTTATACAGCGATCCGTGCTATAAAAATGCATTGATTACTGTATAAATGTGACTGGCAGGGAAGGGGTTAACACTAGGGGGCACTGCAGGGGTTAATATGTTCCCTATATGAGTGATTCTAACTGTGGGGGGAGGGGACTGACTGGGGGAGGGGGATCGATCGGTGTCCCTATGTACAAGGGACACACCATCGGTCTCCTCTCCTCTGACAGGACGTGGATATGTGTGTTTACATACACAGATCCACGTCCTGCTCAATTACCGGGCAATCGCGGGTGCCTGGCGGTCATCGCGGCCACCGGGCACGCGCATCGGCTTCCCAGCTACGCGGCGGGCACGCGCGCGCCCCCTAGTGGCCAAAAAGCGAGCGCCGTCATATGACGGCGGCCGCCACAAGAGCTGCACCGTCCCGCCGTCATTTGACAGTGGGCGGTCAGCAAGAAGTTAAAGAGTAACTCCACTTTTGTTGGGGGAGGGGAGGGGACATTCCCCTCTGGGTGATCCGGGTACATTGCAAGGATTTGAACAAATTTTGTTGCAGATTTCCACCTTTTGTTACTCAGAAGGATGAGCTCCGGCGTGTTCGCACGGTCCACGTGCAGAGCCCGCCAGGAAGTCGGCACAGCGCTAATCGCAGGCAGCGAGACATTGTCCGATCTCTGCAGCCGCACATCGGGACAATATCTCACTGCCTGTGATTAGCGCTGCGCCGACTTCCTGGCGGGCTCTGCACGTGGACCGTGCGATCCCGCCGGAGCTCATCCTTACTCTGAAGAAATGGCTGTGTGTCCCATGTGCAAAGTGAATCTGTATGGGAGTGATTTGTATAATTATCAATCGCCTGCTGCACCTGCAGGGCTCTGAGGAAAGGCGCAGGGTCTGCATCCCTTCTTAGATGTGATTTCCCTTTTTGGAAGGATCTCACCAAAAATGACATTTGTGTTGCAGTGGATGCTCAAAATCTGACTTGTATCTTAGTGCAAAAATCAGTGAGCCAATCGCACAAGCAGGAAATGACATCTCTGGGGGGCGCTCTGTACACCATCTGTGTGCAGAACCCTTTCCAGGTTGCCACATTGCATTGCCTGTTACAGAAAAGGATAGCGCTGCGGATTGGAAAGGAATTGTACTTTTTCTTTTTTTTTTTTTTATTAAATAGCATACAATTGTGACACAAGTCATATTGTGATTGTATACACTATATTACTTTTTTTTTTATCTTAATATTTCTTCCCACAAAAGTGGAGTTACCCTTTAAATGAACCAAGGAGGAGAATGGGGGGGGGGGTTCAGATTATTTCTCAGGAACAGTTTTTTTTCAATATATACTTTGCTTCCTGTCTGGATATGTCATCTCCCAGCATTATTCTCTTGGCCAGTTAAAGCAGAGCTACTGTATGGTCAAATAAAAAACATTTATTTATCCTTTTTAAGTTCTTTTAGTTCATAGGAACGCAGTCCGAATGTGTTTTCAGATGCTTTTCTGTAATGTGTGTTTTTTTTTTTTTTTTTTTTTTTTTTTTTTTTTTTTTTTTTTTTTTTTTTTTTTTTTTTTTTTTACTTGTTTTTCATGCGGTCCAGTGAGTTTTTGGTGCAGTCCAGTACTTCTCTTTTTATTAAAAAAAAATATATATATATAATATATTTTTTTTATTTATACATTTTTTTTTTTTTTTTTTTCCTCCCCTTTTTTTTTATTTATTTTTTCTTCTTAACCTTTAAGGCTGCATTCACATCTGAGCATTTTCAGCTCCTAAAACGCCCAACAAGCAAAATCAGATTCATTTAAATGGCCCCTGTTCACATCGGAGCGTTTTGTAGCCTGAAGCAAAACGCCTGAAGCTCAAAAAAAAGTACAGGAGCTTCTTTTTGGGCAGATTACAGGCAGGATTACAGGTTTCCTGATAATTGTATAGCTTCTTTTTTTTTTTATTATTTTAATTTTTTACATTGGTGACCTTTTCACTTGTACAAATTGCAGCAAAAAACGGGGGACTTTCTGCCTGAAAACGAGACGCTCAGGTGTGAATGCAGCGTAAGGGTCAGTTCACACCATAGAAACGCAGTCCGGATGTGTTCCAGATGCTTTTCTGCATGCACGTTTTTTATTTATTTTATTTTTTTAGAAGTCCAGTGCCCCCCCCCCCCCCCCCCCCCCCCTCCCCTTTTTTTCTTCACCTTAAGGGCCAGTTCACACCACATGCAGTCCAGTGCACTATTTTTTAATTTTTTTTTCTGCATCAAGAACGCATGGAAAGTAGGTTATGTGGTTTTCAATGGCGTAGTTCACATCAGTTCTTGCAGTTCCAGGAAAAAAAAAAAAGTAGAACACGCTGAATTTTTCCTGCACTGGAACGCACACAAAATGCACAGGAACACATCTGTGCTTATTTAAAGTTAAGAAAAAAAGAGGGAAAAATGCACTGGACTGCATCAAAAACACGCATGCAGAAAGGCATCTAACGCATCCCGACTGCGTTTTTCTATGGTGCGAACCCTAAATAAGGACATGTGTGTTCCGGTGCGTTTTTTGATGCATTTTGCAGCGTTCCACTGCAGGAAAAATGCAGCATGCTCTACCTTTTTTTTTTTTTTTTCTGGAACTGCAAGCACTGGTTGTGAACTATGCCATTGAAAACCATATAACCGACCCCCTGGCCTTGGCCGGAGGGTTATTTGTTGTTCTAATGTTCATTCTACAAAACATGTTCTCTATGCATTTTTATGTTGCACCGTGTTCTGCTTACTGATCCTATTCCCTGCGTGGGATTATTATATTTGCTTTTCATACATTTCAATAAAAAAAATTGTACCAGAAAACCATGAAACCTACTTTCCATGTGTTTTTTAATACAGAAAAAAAACTTGCTGGACTGCATGTGGTGTGAACTGGCCCTTAAATGGCACCAGCAACAGTAGTGTTCCCTTCCCCACTCCCCAGCAACAGTAGTGTTCCCTTCCCCACTCCCCAGCAACAGTAGTGTTCCCCTTCCCCACTCCCCAGCAACAGTAGTGTTCCCCTTCCCCACTCCCCAGCAACAGTAGTGTTCCCTTCCCCACTCCCCAGCAACTGTAGTGCTCCTTGCCACAGACAACACCCCCCCCCCCCCCCCAAGATAGTGTTGTCCCCCCGCATTAGATCCTCCAGCACCCCTTGCCATTACAAACATGTAGTGCTGGAAGAGCCAAAACTGCACCCCCCCCCCCCCCGCATTCCCACTGAAAAAAGCCCCGCAGGGCGCTATAATGAATAGATTGTGGCAGGGAAGGGTGGGTGATTTATGGGTGATTACATTTTTTTATACCGCCTGCTTAGATAATAGGAGGGTTTTTTTATTTATTTTTTCCCCATAATCTGTTCTTTCTTGTCTCCTTCTCCTCCTTTTTTTTTTTTTTAAAATATTTTATATATTTTATATATTTTTTTTTCTATTTTTCTATATTTTCAGACCTGGCAGAAGAAGGGACTTCTCCCCCGTGCCCTGGAGTCAGTATTTTGAATCCATGGAAGACGTGGTGGTGGAAAGTGAGACTGGGAAAGATATATCCTTTTCTGGAACCATCACTGATAAGTCTTGGCTCATCTTCATCAAGAGCAAGTATATTAAAGTGGTTGCAAACCCTTCCGTATACCCAGTGAAGTGCCTGGCCTCCGGTGATGCACAGAGATGAAACAAATCATCTTATTTAAGTTGTATCTGTTTATCTGCAGTCTGTCTTCTCCTCTCTACATGCCTTCAAAGTCCCGAATTCATAAAGCTTGTCTGAGCAGTCAGAAAAAAAGGGGGCAGAAGTTTTCACTTTGCAGAGCTCAGAGAGCTGATTGGAGGGAAGGGACAACACCCCCCCCCCTCCCCTTTCACACAGGAGCAGGGCTGAGGCTGTCAATCAGCTGGAGGTCCCTCCCCTGTCTCTCTGTGAACAGGCAGCAGCTTCAGCTGCCCACAGTTAAAATGGCCGCAGCCAGACTCAGTGGAGGGAGATTCCTGCAGCATATTTGGCAAGTACAGAATCACAGTATATATAAAATATGCAAAGTGTTTGGAGGGAAGCTTCACAAAGGCAGAGATGTTTTTATTACAAATGATGTGACTGCAGTTCCTCTTTAAGGCATAAAATCACTTCTCAGATACATTGTTCCTTAACGCTGCACACAGCTTTCGCATTTACAAAAGTGGCTCGGAGGGGCCGGTGCTGTTTTTGCTACATGGTGGAGGGCACTCTGCCCTGTCCTGGGCTGTGTTCACGGTAAGTCCTTGGTCATATGACCATCACAGCTTGAATCCTATATATGAAAAATGGTGAACTTTGGACGATTTCTTATTCCCTTTTTTTAGATCACACATGACCAATGTACCGCTTCTGCTTTACACTTAGGCCCCTTTCACACTGGGGCGGGGAGCCGTGGTGACGGTAAAGCAGCGCTATATTTAGCGCTGCTTTACCGTAGTTTTAACCGCGGTATTCGGCCGCTCGCGGTGCGGTTTTACCCCCCGCGATCGGCCGAAAAAGGGTTAAACACCCGCTTTGCGGCGGTATTGCCGCGGTTTTACCGCGGTTTCCCATTCAAATCAATGGGAAGGAGCGGTGAACACACCGCTCCTATACCGCTCCAAAGATGCTGCTAGCAGGACTTTTTTTGCCGTCCTGCTAGCGCACCGCTCCAGTGTGAAAGCCCGCCGGCTTTCACACTGGAGTTAAAGGGGCCGGATTTTTTTCAGGCGGTGAACAGGCGCTATTTTTAGCGCTGTACCACATGAAAAACGCCCCAGTGTGAAAGGGGCCTTACACATATTATTTTTCTTTTAGTGGTTTTGTCAGTTAGACAAGAAGAAAAAATAAATAAAAGCTTTTCTCACATGAGCCACAGTTTTACTATCCACTAACTGCCGGCCTAAAGTCTATCATGGCATCTGTACCAGGCTGTACACATGCCATTGGCATGATGCTTTGCTTGGCAGCC